>JARKHS020007384.1:0-31763 GCA_030143305.2 Amblyomma americanum | reverse complement strand
CAGACTTTCCTGACAAGGGACCCGTCAAAATGCAAACGAAGAGAAGAAACCATTTTGAGTAACTGCGAAAGCAAAGATTTCGTCTGCGCTAGCGTTGTAACATTAAGTTAATAAGTCAGGCGAAATGTGACACAAAAGCGCAAACGCGCTTTTATTGTGCGAGAAATATGCCTCAGGTACAGGCGATGAAAATTCAGCGTCTGTGAAGCGCTGACGTAATCGGTCAGCTGGTGTATTCAAAACCAAACAAGAAAGCTCCATAAATTTTCCACAGCCCTTCTTCTCTTAAGAAAAGAAAAAAATAACGTAATCACAGCTCAGGATTGTGTTTTATAAAACTGATTATAACGTATCTGAAACTGTGCTTCTTGCTTTCGGCTCTCGCTGGCAAAATGTTTTTTTCCGGAATTTATATATACCCCCTCTCGTGCGCACACCTAATACATAAATATTCGTGTAAGCGCGAATACGAATATTTTTAGGTCACCCGGTATTTTACTGGTGTTGCATGTATTGTGGTGGAGCTAACGATATTCCTCTCGTAGCACCATCACCGCTCCATGCGTGGAATCATGATAAAGAAATATTTTTCTTTAAATTTTATTGTAGCTGTTGGAGATTAAGCTATTTACTTAGAGCGCCTCAAGCCATGAATTATTCAGAGAGCTCTTTTGAACCGCCTTCCTTACTTCAGCCAGCTTACTGGTTCTGCCGTCACCGCAGTCAAGCAGAAAAAGCTAGATTCCAGTTCATTCTCAGCTTCCGGCGTATTTAGTTTATATGACAACGTTGAGCAATCCGCATCCTTTCAGAAGTAAGCAAGCATGCTTCGTTTTTATTCGCACATGTTTCTCCTGAGACTTGCCGTATTGGCTCAGGACATTTGGCGTTCGGCTGCATATCCCAAGATCGTGAGTCTGATACCGCAGTGGTATTCCTAAGTTGATACAGGCGAAATATAGACTAATACTTGTGTGCTGTGCAATGTGATCGAGCGTTTATAACTACAGCAAGCCTAAATTGATACGGGGTCCAGAACTGCAGCGTTTCTCATGGCTCTTTTGTCGCCTGTCCCGGAACGAAGAATACTACGTTCTATAATGCAGCTCTCTTCACAGAACAATTGGATTAATGAGTTCCCATGGATCTTGGAAAGGGCTGGCTAGGCAGTTTAATAATGAAACTGGAAAAAACGAATACCCTCGCTACTTTTTTGAGCTAGGAGGAAGGTGAAAGGAACACATTCTCTTTTTTCCAAATCCGTTTGTTGGAGTACAGCAAAGACGGAAAATGTTTACTCTGCAGAAGTTTAACGCGTGGATTGACCTGAACTTCTTCACAAGAAATAAAAAAACGGCTTAAAAGGTTGTTCTTTATTGTAACGAAAATGGGACAAATCCGAAGCAACACAGGCATTTGGCTAAATATTGGAAATGGTTGGTTTTATAATGGTCATTTATAGGGCCATCATTTGCCAATATATTTTCAATATTGGACCGAATATATGTGCTGCTCGGGATTCACACTTGCCTTATTGGCTTCAATAATCGTGATCGTGTTTCCTAGTTAGCACCAACCGAATACTTCAAGCAGCGTCGAGATTTGGAAGTTTGTACTGCTTGTGGCTAGTGCACAATTTTCTCTGTCATGCGGAGAAAGATTGCACTCTCTCTTGTAAAAGAGAAAGATTTCCTGCCGCATCGATTTCTTCGATTTTCTAACGCAAGCATAAGAACCGACATTGAAACATCGTTTTGAGGCAGCCTGCGCATAGCAGGCAATAGGTGGATTTCACCTTGTGCATACGGCTGGGCCGAAGTGCTCCGTGATCTAAGCGCTTTTCACATGCGCTCATCGCTCGAGCTCGACAAAAAACATCCGTTACAAAAATCAGCATCGCCATTTCTTTGACCAACTGTAGTCATCTTATGGAATCAACAACTACTCAGCAAAAACATGCTTGTTGACTACAGTCAACAGCAGTCAATAAAATTTATATTAAACTTTTCCAGCACTGCCAGTGCCATTGACTGCAATCAACGCTTGTCAACAAATTGTATACTTACCTTGTCGAGAAAGTTGATGTTGTTGACTGCATTCAACGGGCATCAACAAAATTTATGCTTGACGTTGTCAGCACTGTATGCTGTTGACTGCATTCGAAAGGTGTCAACAAAATATATATCTAACGTTATCACCATTGTAAATGCTGCTATCAAAAATCAATTACTGTCCAGAATATTTAGATTTACCTGGTCAAAAGCTGTGTTTCTAAACGCGCATTGAATTACGTAAGCATAGTATGGGAAAACTAAGCCGAATATATATTTAACTTAGGTATTAAAGGAGCAATGCCTTAATATATAAAAACATTTTATTAGCACCCAATTAGGCTGAGACAGGCCTGTTCTTTTCCCTTGTGAACGATTGTCAATATCTTGCTGATTTTTGAAAACGATGAGGTCAGATCATGCATCATGTATTAAAAAGCAACATGGATGTGTGAAATTTAGTTAGGCGATTTCCAAGAACCTTTCCTTGAGCATGTAATTCTGTTAGCTTTAGTGTAAAAATCAATGTTCTTTTATTCATAGCTGCAAAAGGTGCAAAGTAAATAAAAATTCAGTCATATCCCAAAAACCAATAGAAGGTCCTTGCACATTTAAAAATGTAAGATGTAACTTACAGGCAATATAGTTAAAAGTTGCATATCTTTTGTGCCCGCAGCTTTGTGTCAGCCGCTGCATTATGCAGAGCTGCCTTATAGCCAAGTAACAGATAATGACAGAATAAAATTTTGAGGAAGTCGATCCACCAACACTGCTTATTTGAAATATGGGAATATAAGGGTTGGCACCATTCTGCGGCAGAAGATGACGATGAGAGTCACTTCTGGCCTCTGGTCAGTGCTGTTCAAATACAAAGATCTATGCATCACATGGAAGCAAATAAGTGTGGCTGCCATATGATTACAATGGTACAGAAAGAGTTGAAAATTAACAGATAATGGTTCAATGCTACAGGTAAAGCGTAGATACCTAAGGTAACAAGGACAACCATGTTATAACACAAATGACAGAAAAAAATTAGTGCCCAATTCATGGACATTTGCTTGCTCAACTTATTACACATGCCTATATTGCAAAAAAGAAATGTGTAATATAATAATCGTATTCCACACTGCATTGCTGTGGGCTGGTGTACACAATCTACTCTGTTAGCGTGCTGTGATGTGCACGCCAGGGTGGGTTGGTGTCGTATAGTGTGCGCACCAGACAAAAGTGCACAGCAGAGCGCTGGTGTGGTAATGTGCACATCAGAGAGATGATGTGTTCTTGAGCATGAAAAACTGCCCACAGAAGCCAATTTATTTGCTGTGTTTGGATCATGAGTAGCTCAGCATAATTATAAAATAGATATGTAAACAATTACTTCACACTACAAAATAATAATTGCATTACATCAAAATAATTATATGTTTAATATCAGGGCGATTTACACATTGTCTGTAGGAAATAAGACGATTGAAAATGACGCGTCAATGCAACTTCTAATGCTTTTGAGAGGCCGATTGGGGTCACTCAAAGACACTGAGGCGCGAAGCGCCTTTAGCTAACTGCAGTTTTGCAACAATTCGCAGTAATTATTTGCCGCGGCACGCGCAATGCTAATAGTCAGGCGCCCACGCCTAGCGTGCCTCCCAGCGTCGTTCAAATCCAGCGCGCTGGCTGCCAGGTCACGAGGCAGGACGCATCAACTCCGTCCTCCTTGACATTCTTGCATCCAGGCGTGATATCCGGCCAGGCCTTACGCCGCGCCGTGCCATGGCCCGTGCTGCTGTTGTGCAAGTGCTGTTTATGGCTTTGATTTCAAAATTGTTGCTTCAAACTTGCGTTTGGGCTCTCTGCTTATAGTAGCTTACGCCGCGTGTCAGCAATGCATGCAGCCGTTCGCGTACTTTGTGAAAAAGTGACCACGCCGAGAAGCATGGAGCTGTTTCATCTTGACAATACATTCTACCTCAACCGTGGAAGCTGCTGAAGCTTTTATCTTGTCGCGAAGCAAGAGAAGAAAGCGGTTACTGCAAGCCGTCAAGTCTTCGTTTCCAGGTGAGACCCATAGTGAACCCAGGAATGCGCGCAACTTGCGTCCGCGAAGATAAACTAGCGTGCACAAAGGCGAGTACGGCAGAGTTTCGTGAGATGTACCCATCTCACAAAACCCTACCGCTCTCTCCTGTTCGTTTCCGTTCTTCATTGCGCGTGGTTCACTTGTTTTCGCGGCAGCAAAGCGCATTCCACATCGAATCATAAACATGCTGAACTGTCAGTGTTCGCAATGTATGCGGTGCGACGCGAATGCTTTGGTGTGTGCATAGATGGGCTTCCTAAATGCCAGCTACGCGTGTACGCGTAGGAGTCCTTAATTAATGTAAATGGGGCAATTGTATACCGCCCAGCAAGGCGCGTGACTATGTTTTGGGCTGTCGTTAAGGTGGTTGCCCGACTACCTGTTCATTATTCGACGCGCGACACCATTGTGCGCTGCCTGCACGCGTGTGTTTCGACGCCACTATTGGGCCGTTGCGGACTGCAGATAGCTTTCACCGCTCGGTCTGTTTAGCGTTGTGTTATTCGCTTCGCATATGTGCATCTTTATGGTGATTTGATGTGGCGTCTTAAGGATATAACACACATCTACGAGCCGATTACACCAGCTGCAAGCTCAGGGTGCGAGCGGGGTGACGCGTCAAAGCATGCGAACGACTGAGTGAACTGAGCGACGCATTGCAGCCACGGTGGTCCCAGCGATACCCCAACGAGGAAGCTGGCGGCTCGATCACCAGAGTGACATTGGTAACGTTGCCTGCAGCTGTAAAGTTCCTTTAGTTGCAGGCGGCTGTGAATAAAAATCACTGCTAAATGTTGAAGAAGCCCCAGAAAAGGAGCGCTTTGTAGCCCTTTCTAATTAAGTGGTTATGAATAACCTTAGTAGTGCAGAACTTATCATAAAAACTAGTGTGAGCAAGTGGCGTTATGTATTTAAAGTTTGGCTGTTTAAACACTTTCTTTCGGTTGTGTGAAACGCCAGCAATACAAATAATTACTGGGAAGTGCCAAGCATGGCGAATGCAAAATACAAAGCTGGAAATTATGAAGTTATGCAGGTGAAGTGCCCGCTGTTGAGTATGAAGAGGTCTGAAAAGAGCTTCATCGAATAGGATGTCTTACTCTCCAGATTTGGGGCTGTTCTTGTCTGTGCCCGTTCAGCGTATATTGCAGAGCACAAGTATGTGTCGAGTTTTCTCAGATCTGTTTTTTTTTCACCTCTGCATTGAGATCAGTGTGTTGCAATGTCTGCTTTGGACCAGAACGTTGATGGCATGTATTGGCATTCCCCTATTCAAAATAACGTGTGTGTCTCTTCTGAATAGGTAATCATCAAATAGTGCCAATTTCATGTTCATTATGAAGCAGTGCTTAAATTCAGAGGGGTCTCGGCTGGCCTCAGAACACCTATCAATACTAACGAGGGATTTGAGCCCCTGTACTAGAATGTAGGGAGGGTATGAATCCGAAGCAAGCAACCAATTTTCATTTTTGTTATTGGTGGTCGGAACATTTCTTGTCATTTCTAAAATTTGGCGATGATTTTTGGCAAGAATTATTAAAACGTTTTCTTATAGCCAAGGTGGAGAAAAAATACAAAGGTGACAGCACAACTCAAAGGGTGGAAGAAAAAGGGAATCCGCACTCTCACACCACGAGTGAGTTCAGAGCTGGCCGCTAGGCTCCAAGGCTACGCAGCAACAACCAGCACACCGGCATAGCCTACAGGTAAAGCGGCCAGTTAAAGCGGTAAAGAGGTAAAGTGGCATAAATTATTACACAACAGCTATAGTGTAAGTGTGTATAAATATGTGTCCCTCTGACAATTACTGCAATCCCGGCACAAGCATGCGCTTACGCTCACTGAATAATCATGTCAAACCAACATTCTCAAGCATTCCATTTTTCCTTTAGTCATCAGCGAATGGAATTGACTCAATTCATTGATTAGTAATGGGTACCCATTATCACTACCTTCCTTCGCCTCAAGAATCCAACAAAAACCAGTAAAGTGGACATAGTCCTTCCTACATTCTACCAGATGACTGACTGCGCAGCCATTACTTGCTTCAATTCCTTGATATGTTATTTTTACTGATGGTTGCGTGGACTATTGCGACCCGTTACCTCCTTTTTCTAGCATGATTTTTAGCAACAATGACTGCTGCTCTACTTGTTTTTTTTTGCTGTTCTGAATTTTAAAGGTAGTCGGTGGTAACCTGAATACTAGTAGTTATGACATTTATTTTCTAGGTTCTCTTTCTGTTTATCCGCAGGAAGCAGTTTCTATTTATTGTTTTGAACTTTGTATTGTACTGATTGCCCACCTCGTACGGTCTCGTATTGAGACTAGCAGTATTTTAAATAAATCAATTAATTATACTGTCTTTTATGGCACAACCCCAAAGCAGGAGCATGTTTCATTAGGTAGCAGTTTCTGTGTGGTCACTGTAAAACAAGCTCTTCTCTAAAACTTTGTTCTCTTCTCTTTGCTGTCTTGCGAATGCTTTTGTTACAAAGATGTAACATGCTTTGTCGTTGAAGGTTTATATTGGGGGTGGTGCGCTAGTTGACAAATCTGTGTTCGAGTTGTTCAATCATTCGAACAGTGGGCCTGGGAAATATGTCCGTGCACTGCTCTGCCATCTGTTTTTGCCTGACAAGCTGCAGGGTAGCTCTCTCTTTGGGCAGCAGAACACACACACACTCTAAGCGCGAGGCTCTGGACCAAGAGAAGGTCTAGGCAGTAATTGGTAAGTGTCCTTTTCAGATATATCTTTATGTAGGCAGCCATCTAAAATACTTTTTACAAATACAAACTGCTCATTTGGAATTTAGAACTCCTATTGCAGAGAGTAAACAAAAAACTAAATATCTTAGGTCGAAAGCACTTGAGATTTTTTTTGCAAACAAAACAGGAATGCAAACGAGGCGTGCATGGAAAGTACTTTTCAATTGAACATGAGTAGTGTAACTGGCCTTCTGAGTTGTTTACGAATAGAATAATTGTGCCAATATTTGCTACTTTTGCAAAAAAATTGTACATGGAAGAATAGCATTACACATTCATGTGATAGTGGCGGCGCTGCAGTACGATGCTAACTTACGGAGTTAAAGCTATGGCTGTTAAATTACGAAACACTGATCTCCACTAAGGGGCCGCAACACGAATTCATAACGTTAACTTTATGAAAGTCGTTATGTATGCACAGAAGTTATTTCCTTATTGATGACGGTGGAGAATAAAGTAGAGCCACAACTAAGGGCATGAGAGGGGCGAAAACATTTATGAGCCATGCCCTCCATTGCTGCTAAATTTGCCGAAGCCTAGCTGCGTTGTCGCGTCTTAGAGGCCATGTAAGAGCATTACGAATGTTGCCGCACGAATGGACCATGTAGTGGCACTAGCCCTTCATCGCGCAGATATTGACACCGCAGGATGGTACGCAGCATCAGTGTGTGCCCTGTTCTTTGGAAGAACAGTCATCAAAGAAATATACCATGCCGCTTACGCCAATTGTTCGATAAGTGTTCAATAGTTCATAACCAATTCGATTAGGTTTTAATAATTTACAAAGTACACCAGTTGACTCATGTGAGATTTTCTCATAGGTCCACCACAATGGCTCTGTGGTTATGCTGGTCGGCTGCTGACCCAAAAGACGTGGGTGCGACCCTGTCTGTGGCGGTCTAATTTTGATGGAGCCAAAATTCCAGAGGCCCGTGTACTGTGCGATGTCTGTGCACGTTAAAGAACCCCAGGTGGTCGAAATTCCCGGAGCCCTTCATTACGGTGTCTCATAGCCTGAGTCGCTTTGGGACATTAAACCCCATGAACGAAACCAAATCAAACCGATTTTCTAACATTCGCGCACAGCTAACACAAAGCATATAGCAAGACCTCACCAAATGGTTTGTGGCCGCCTCGGTGGCTGAGTGGTAACGGCGCTCGGCTGCTGGCCCCAAAAGACGCTGGTTCGATCCTGGCCACAGCGGCCGAATTTCGGTGGAGGCGAAATTCTAAATGCTCGCGCACATGTACTGTGCAATGTCCGAGCATATTAAAGAACTCCAAGTGGTCGAAATTTCCGGATTCCTTCGCTGCGGCATCACTCATAGCCAGTCTCGCTTTGGGACGTTAAACCCCCATAAACCATAAACCAAATGGGGTATAAAAAAGAAAAGATTAGGAAAGAATGAGAAATGTCAAGCATGTTGAAACAAAGCAGCTGCTGAATGCCTTGAAATTGCAGACTGCATGCACGCATACAAAAATACTTCTCCCACTATTGTGACACATATCAGTTAAGACTGCCTTAAGTAACTCATTTAGATCTGCCCTTATTAGCAACAGCTTCACATTGCACAGTTGAGAGGGATATGGCTGGATTCGTTATATCATTGCTTATAGTTTTATGAAGCAAACGAGTGTTACTGTACTTAAGATAAGGAAGAAATGAGTCAATTTGGCAAAGACAGATGAATGTTGCAGAAATTTGAGAGTGATACAACACGTCAAATGCTTAGGCACAAGATTTTTTTTACATGTTCAACATCAGTTTGCTATATTTGTTTTCAGACTTCACATGCAGAAAGTTTACGGATGCCAGTGCAGGCCACATAAAGAATAGCCTCCCAAACTACCTGGTTCGCCTCAACTACGAGCCGGCCACAGCAACGCCAGAGCGGGCCATGTGAGAAATAGCCTCGTACGCTACCTGACACGCCAAATATATACATGAAACCCCGTTCATAAGTTTTTCACCTGACCGGGAAAGAAAAACTTAACAGCCGGGAAATTGCAACGTTGAAGAACGTAACAACCGGGTTCTAAAGTAATGGGCCGGCAGTAACATTCACCTGCTGCAATATATAACTGTTAATTAGTTTTTTTTTATTTATTTTAACTTTTTTCGGCTCTAGTCAGGCACTTGTGATATTTGCGAATAAAACAAATTTTAACATTTACTTCCTGTACGTCTCTAAGTGCATGCAGGTACGTGTGCCACAAACTGCATTTGCATATATGTCCTTCAAGCAGTTTTGATTGCCTCTATGTGTGCGTCAACAGAATGATTACAACTTCGCAACTCAATTATGGCTGAACAAGGGATCAACAAGATTATCTTTCCGTGTGCACAACAAAAGTACAACTTTTCAACTCATTAGATTTCAACATGTGGTCAACAAAAAAGCGTGCCACTATTCAAGAATTTGGCAACAATAAGGTGTATGGACAATTTGTTGCCATGTTATTGATTGTTCGTATGGAAGTCCACCAAACGATCACTTAAACAACACACCGATTTTTGTAAGGAATGAGAGCATTGGGAGGAAAAGAATATATCTCCAGACATTGCTACCCGATTCAAAACCTCACCACTCAGGAATGCCGCTCCAAAACACCCCTCCCAACATCAAGGAAAGTCCACAAGCGATCCGTGCCATTCAGCGAACAGTTGGATCTAGCGAAATGTTAGGAAGAACACCAACAAAGCTAAGATTTTTCAGGTGCCAACTTCGCCAGCAACCAGGGCTTGGTAAATATCAAGGTATGATGGAATTTCATGTGTAAATTTCGAAGCAGCATACATCGGTGAATAAGGAAGCTACAGGAAACGGTCAAAGAAGCATCAAAACAAAAGGTATTAAAGGCTACACGTAGTCGAGCACCTTGGATGATCACTGCGAACAAGCCGACACATTATCTTCTGGGACGCAGCCAAAATATCTGCCACCGAGGTAAATTTATCATTGCCACTGGTTCTAAACTAATTTTAAATCCAGCGAACTACTCACACAATTAATCGAGGAGTGTCAGAAGCTAGCGCCACACTGCGGCGGGCGAAGACGCTCAAGGGGAAGAAAAAAAAGGAGACGTGGCGAAGAGCGCGTGGAAGGGAGAACGGTTGGAACGCGGTCGGCGACGGACGTGGGGAAGATCTGCTGGCTCCCCGAATTTCCAGACTTGGGCCTTAGCCGCAGACGTCCGGGCTACCAGACCTGGACAGCCGTCGTCGAGGGCCAGGCCCACCAGACCTAGGCACCGTGGTTCCCTTCCTGTGCGGCAGCTTCAGAACACGGGCCGCTTGGTCTTCTCCGCCGCTTCCCGGAATACCAGAACTGGGGACCGCCTTTCTATCCACCACGGCATCCCCGGATTACCATACCTGGGGGCTGCCTTTCTCTCCACCACGGCGTACCCGGACTACCTGACCCTGTCGTCCACCAGAGCGTCTACCTGAGGGCTTGATTGCGCCAACGCTCCGCCACACCTCCTCGCCCGACGCACCACCTTCACAGAGCACACTCAGGACGATGAACGTTCTGCCGAACGTTGAGTGAACGCTTCCTCTTTGTCCTTCTACCTTTCCTTTGTCTGTCGCGAGTGTTCTCTTTGTCAGCTTTCCTGTTTATGTGTTTTTACCTCCTTTTCTCTTAGTTTCTCACAATAGATTTTCCTTTTTTCCCACATGCCGCGTGGGTTTATTTCTTCGACCTTTTACGCTGAGATAATGTGAACCTGCAGTCCTCTTTCTCATCACAAATTTGGGGTCCGCGACAGGACACGGCGGGTTTTGTTTTTTTCTCCCTGTGATCAGCGAAATTTTTTTCTTCAGCATGAGTGCGTTAGAGTTGGTTGCTTTAGGCGAGCGCATGGGATTGCATGACGCCGAGTTACGCGCGTGGGTGGAGGAAGAGCTACGTAAGGTGCGCGAAGAAAGAGCGGCTGAGCTTGAAGCCACAAAGGAGCGTATGGCATTAGAGGCTCAGATTTCTGAGTTACGAGTGAGGCATATGGAGGGCGGTGAGCGAATTGCAGATGCTGAACCAAGCGTTCCCAGGGCTGTATCGTTTAGGGCCATCAACCTTCCTGGGCTCATTCCCGTTTTCAATGAAGGGCGCGATGATCTTGACGCGTACATCAAGCGATTTGAGCACGTGGCCACTGGTCAAGGTTGGCCAAGAGACAAGTGGGCCATGGCGTTAAGCTTATGCTTGGGGGGAGAAGCTCTTCGGGTGTTCGGAAGGTTATCGCCAGAAGACTCTGTAGATTACACCAAAGCTAAGCTAGCGCTCCTGCAACGGTTTCGTTTCACCGCGGAGGGGTACCGCGAAAAATTTCGCCACAGTAAGCCCCACGACGGCAAGACCGGTAGGCAGTACGCTACGAGGCTGTTTAGTTTTTTTGATCGTTGGGTGGAAATCAGTGGTCGTGGCAAAACATTCGAGGAGGTTCGCGACATGATTGTCACCGAAGAATTTCTGAACTGCCACGCGAGGCTTCCGATATTCATTCGTGAACGGGACTGTAAGACTGTCGACGAGATCACAGTAGCTGCGGATAATTTTATGGAGGCTCAGCTGCAAACTAATTTGCTCATTTTCAAGGAGAAGGTGGAACCCTACAGCCGTACGTCGAGGGACAGTACTCTGGGATCCAAGACACAGGTGCGATGCTTTCTGTGCGATAAGGCGGGACACAAAGCTTCGGACTGCAGGACGCGGCCGAAACAACCGTATTGCATGGTCTGCCGCAAGCAAGGGCACGATGCACAGTCTTGCCGGCGCAAGAACCCAGGAGACCGCGAGGTGTCAGCCTGTTGTATGCATCTTTCCAGGCCCTTGGTTGAAGTTTGGCCTGATGTCGCCAGTGTGGATGTGGGTTACCGGCCTGCTGGATTCAGTGTCAGCATGCCTGTGCAGGCAGGCGAGCTGTTTGGGCAGCCAGTTTCTGTTTTGCGTGATACCGGCACTAACAGTATCGTGGTGCGGAGAGACCTGGTTCCCGAAGCAGCTCTAACGGGAGATAGAGCTACTCTACTCCTGGCGGATGGCAGTAGTTTGAAGGTCCCAGAGGTGGAGATCCTCATCTCGTCGCCATATTTCACGGGCAAATCCATCGCTCGGTGCTTGGAGACCCCACTGTACGACGTCATCATTGGGAACGTGCCAGGCGCTAAGGAGCCATTTTCCATCAACGGGACGGGGCCGCCAAGACATCTGACTGTCCCTGAGGGGACGGGAGAGACTGAAGACTCTGCCATGCTGGGAACGGCGAAGGTTGCTCCGGCGCACAGGGATGAATCCCTCAATGCGTGGGAGGTGTCCAGTCCCACCTTCCGAAAGAAACAAGAGGAGGACACCACACTGGATGTGTGTCGGAGCAAAATTGGCAAGACTTATCCAATCAGGCACAACACCGCCTATACGTTTCATTTCGAGGGCGGAATTTTATTCCGTTCGTTCCAGTGTTGTCCAGGAAAAACAATACAGCAGGCTGTGGTACCACAAAATTTGCGTAATAGAGTCCTAGCACTCGCGCATGAAGGTGCTCTCTCCGGCCATCAGGGCATCCGCAAGACCACTGAAATGGTGCTCGGTGAGTTTTATTGGCCAGCAGTGCAGGCGGATATCAAGAGGTTCGTAAGGTCTTGCGACGCATGCCAGCGGACTCACCCAAAGGGAAGGTAGGGAGAGCCCCCTGGGTCGTCTACCGCTCATTGATACACCATTTGAGCGAGTGGCTGTAGACATGATTGGACCGTTGCACGCCACTTCATCCAAGGGAAACCGCTATATACTTACGTTGGTGGACTTTGCAACACGATATCCCGACGCGATACCTCTACCTGCGATCGACTCGGCCACGGTGGCAGAGGGTCTGCTGGAAATATTCTCACGGATTGGTTTTCCAAGGGAGGTCCTCTGTGATCGAGCATCGAGTTTTTCGTGTTCGTTAATGAGAGAAGTTAATGGAATGCTTGCAATCAGGCATCTGTCTTCCACACCATACCACCCTATGTGTAATGGCTTGGTGGAGCGATTCAACGGGACGTTAAAGAGCATGCTCCGCAAGTTGTCTCAAGAACAGCCCAAAGCTTGGGACCGTTACCTCGCGCCTCTGCTCATTGCGTACTGGGAGGCACCGCAGGCTAGCCTGGCCTTTTCCCCGTTTGAATTAATTTACGGCCGACAAGTTCGAGGACCTCTGACGATTCTCAAGGAGCTCTGGACCGCGGGCCAGCTAAGCGAGTCAGCGAGAACCCCATATGGCTACGTGCTGGACTTGAGAGCGAGGCTAGAAGAGACGTTGCGACTTGCGCATGACAACTTGGCGAAGGCACAGAAGTCGCAAAAACTATATTATGACAGGCGCACTACCCGCCGGCACCTTCGCGTTGGAGATGGCGCGCTGGTTCTTTTGCCTACGTCGCAAAATAAATTGCTAATGCATTGGAAAGGCCCCTTTATTGTGACTGGCAGGAAGGACTTTGATTACTGGCTTGAGGTCGGCCACGCGAGAAAACTTTTTCATATCAATATGCTAAAAAAGTATGAAGAGCATCAGCCGGTGACGGCTCTCCAAGCGTCGTCATTCGTCGTCGTGAAAGAGGTTGAGTCGGAGCAACCTATACCTACCTTCGCTGCGAAGCCGGGTGTCGGCATTGAAGCCATCAAAAGGTCTAATGCGTTAGAAAGTTCCCAGGCGGACCAGCTGGACTCGCTGCTGGCTTCGTACGGTGATATATTCTCGGAGGTTCCAGGGCGGAACAACCTTCTTCAATGCCGCTTGGACCTGACGACAAAGGAACCTATCAATACTCCTCAGTACCCGCTACCGTTTGCCATGAGGGATGTGGTGGAAAAGGAAGTTAGTGACATGTTGGCGCTGGGGGTCATTGAACGCTCCCACTCACCATACAATTCACCTTTGGTCCTTGTGAAGAAGCCGGATAACACATACCGCACTTGTGTCGACTTCCGGCGTATCAACAGTGTGCTCGTCGCCGACAGTGAACCCATCCCGAGGACGGACATTATATTCGCGGAGGTTGGCACTAAGAACTACTTCTCGAAGCTGGACCTCACAAAGGGTTAATGGCAGGTTTCTATCGACGAAACATCTCGACCTATTACTGCCTTTTCGACTCAGTCAGAGCACTACCAATTCCGGTATATGCCTTTTGGGATCAAGACCGCGTCTGCTATCTTCACTCGCCTTATGAGATCACTCCTAGTAGGCCTTCCAGATGTAGTTCATTATATAGATGACGTCCTAGTCGCAACCGCTACTTGGGAGGAACACATGCGCACCTTGACAGAGTTGTTTCGGCGCATTCGAAGCGGCTGGTCTTACAGTCAAGCCTCAGAAATGCGAGATTGGTGCGACCCGCGTTATTTTTCTGGGGCATACGCTGGGTGATGGAGCTATCCAGCCGGTAGATGCTATCGTGGCAAAACTGCAACTTGCCGCGAGACCCGAAACAAAAAAGCAATTTCGGTCCTTCCTCGGTTTGGCTGGCTACTACCGCAGTCTCATTCCCCACTATGCTGATCTCGCTCAGCCTTTAGTCGAGTTAACGCGGAAGACGGAAGGCAACCGTGTACGGTGGACTCCAGAACGAGAACATGCCTTTGACAGGCTTAAACAAGCCCTGACATCCAAACCAATTGTTAAGGCGCCTGACCTCCCAAAGGATTTCATTCTCCGCACGGACGCTTCTGGTACCGGTCTCGGGGCGGTCCTTCTGCAGGAGTACGACGGCACCCTTCATCCCGTATCTTATGCGAGTCGACAGCTCCTTCCCCGAGAAAAGCGCTACTCAGCTATAGAGCGAGAGTGTCTTGCGCTAGTTTAGGCGGTAGACAAGTGTCACATCTTCCTTTATGGACGAATGTTCGCTATTCAAACGGACCATCAGCCCTTGGCATACTTGGCTCAGGTCAAGCACTTAAACAGCCGGGTGTTGCGTTGGAGCCTTGTACTACAAGAGTACACTTTTCATGTTGAACATATCAAAGGGTCCGCGAATGTTGGTGCTGACTATATGAGCCGGGCATGAATGACAGAAGTGTTCTCATCCTGTAACTCTGGCACATAATGGTCAATGTATTGATGTTTTGTGAGTGTGTTCCGGGGCTTCCCCTGTTGTGTTCTATTGTGTTCCCTTATGTTTGGTTGACTGCCATGTGTTCAGTGTTTTCTAATCCGAACTGAGGTTGTGAGAAGCGTTGGGGCCGTTCATCGTGCGTGTGTGGGGTGATGTGATGTGATGCGTGCTCAAAAGTGACCAGTGTCTTCTCGTCGCGTCTTCAACTTCTGTCTTGTGTGCCGCTGCCCCACGTTGTAATTTTTTCCTATGGAAAAAAACTCTGAAAAGGGGGCTTTTGTCAGAAGCTAGCGCCACACTGCGGCGGGCGAAGACGCTCAAGGGGAAGAAAAAGAAAGGAGACGTGGCGAAGAGCGCGTGGAAGGGAGAACGGTTGGAACGCGGTCGGCGACGGACGTGGGGAAGATCTGCTGGCTTCCCGAATTTCCAGACATGGGCCTTAGCCGCAGACGTCCGAGCTACCAGACCTGGACAGCAGTCGTCGAGGGCCAGGCCCACCAGACCTAGGCACCGCGGTTCCCTTCCTGTGCGGCAGCTTCAGAACACGGGCCGCTTGGTCTTCTCCGCCGCTTCCCGGACTACCAGACCTGGGGGCCGCCTTTCTATCCACCACGCCATCCCCGGATTACCAGACCTGGGGGCCGCCTTTCTATCCACCACGGCATCCCCGGATTACCAGACCTGTGGGCCGCCTTTCTATCCACCACGCCATCTCCGGATTACCAGACCTGGGGGCCGCCTTTCTATCCACCACGGCATCCCCGGATTACCAGACCTGGGGGCTGCCTATCTCTCTACCACGGCGTGCCCGGACTACCTGACCCTGTCGTCCACCAGAGCGTCGACTTGAGTGCTTGATTGCGCCAACTTTCCGCCACACCTCCTCGCCCGACGCACCACCTTCACAGAGCACACTCAGGACGATGAACGTTCCGCCGAACGTTGAGTGAATGCTTCCTCTTTGTCCTTCTACCTTTCCTTTGTCTGTCGCGAGTGTTCTCTTTGTCAGCTTTCCTGTTTATGTGCTTTTACCTCCTTTTCTCTTAGTTTCTCACAATAGAGTTTCCTTTTTTCCCACATGCCGTCTGGGTTTATTTCTTCGACCTTTTACGCTGAGATAATGTGAACCTGCAGTCCTCTTTCCCATCACAAGGAGTGAGCCCATAAGTCTAACATAGGCAAGGTAACGGCAGCGCTCATGAGGCCTGTAACCACATTATTTCGGGTTTAGAGCGATAGCTTTCCTAATTGCGAATTACGGCTTTGTTCGGTACTTTACCTTATATTGAAACGATTTACGGACCAAGTGATTAAATAGCAACAGCTCCCGTCAGATCGACAAGAATACATTCACTATGGCCATGCGATGGTGTCCCCAAATTTGGCCCTTGTCGTTACCAACATTGGCGCATACCCACTTCCAAAACGTGGCCCACCCCAACCCCAAAAATTTAACCTTCATCGAATTGGACCGATATCAATATCCACTCAAATTTTACTGTGGCCAATGCGATGGCGGCCCCTAATTTTTGCCCCCTGCAGCCCCGAAATTTAACTTCTTCGCTTTGGAACAAAATAGATTCCTATGATATGACTGTGAACAATACTATGATGACCTTCAATTTTGGCCCTTGCCAATACCAAATTTCATCCAACCAAAGTCACCAAATATGACCTCAATCAATTTGAAGCAAAATTTGATATCGTGGCTAATTTTGGTATGGGAAATGCAATGGTGACCTTCAAATTTGATTCAGGCTATTATGAAAATTTTGCCCATGCCCGAAATTTGAACATTACCGGATTTAAACTAAAATAGACGTCCAAGCTATGACTATGGGCAACAAAATAGGGACTTTCAGATTTGACTTTGGCGATTTTCAGATCGGGCTAATGGCCTTAGTATAGACCCGTGACCTTGATTTGACCTCTAGTGATCTCGGGAAATGAAAACAAATTACGGTTATCAATCCTGTGTGACGTCAGCGATCATAAAGTAAACTGCGTGACCATCATGTGCCTTAGACTACAAAGAGGAGGAAACAAATGTTACCTCTATAGATCTCGCACTCAAACGAGTGCTCCCTGCTAAGTTCACCAAAGTTCACCATAGTTAAACTGCAAACCACCGCTAACTACTACAAGGACAAAAGGCGCTGTTTGCTCAAAATTAACGCCAATTGAGAGGAATCTAGAACTTAACAAATTGTTCGAAAGGAACTGAGTACTTAATGTGAGCACATATAGCAGCCGTAAACAACAAGTCAAGCCAAGAGAGATTAAAAAAAACCGAAACCGTAGTAAAGCAAGAAAAATCTATAGCGCGACCATCAGTGAAACTAAGGTAAATCACTACTTTTTTTCGGTTCTTGTGCGAACAAGGGTCTCGTATGGCCACAGACCGTCCTTTGTTTTCGTTATTGCTTCCTTCGGACTAGAGTGTTTGTATCCGTGCTGTTAGCTAGACGTCACAAAACTGCAAGTACCTATTCCTGATCTATTGCTATCGCTATGTTTTATGTAGAAGGGCTCTAAAAATTCTCCAGTGGCGGGACAGCTGCAGGGGCGTAACCACGGTGGCGTGCTTATGGGGCTTCAACCCCCTCCTAAATTTTTTCGAAATGTCGCTCACCGCCGACCAAAACAACCACCGGCGCCAGAAGTCACCCTGGATTTTGCAACCCACGTGTCTTTTTCAGACTAGAAAAGACACTTTGGCATGAACATTGCTAACTCGGGTTGGATTTCGTGGCAACGTCCATGGACCTGAAGTCATGTAACGCGTGGGGCCCCATACTAGCACAAACGTTCAAGGGCGTATGGAATGCACGTTGTTCCGACTAAAATTTCGGTGAAATTACTCGAAACACATGACCGGTGGCAGCAGCTGCTGCGCAGTACACTGGAACGAAGGACAGCGTAATTTAGATTTTTTTTCTGGCCGTTGCATATGGACCAAAATGTACAGGTTCTTGAACAACAAGGATTCATTAAAATATGTGTCCTCTACTTGCTATTTTCAAGGCCTTCACGTTTTACATATCCGCGGCATGCTTTCATGGTTTCGGAATGATATAGTTCTAGACTTGCTGTGATATTTTCTTTGCTTATTAAATACGCAAAAACATGGAAGCATTGGTATCAGTTATGTCTGCCACGAGTGAACGATAAGGGGAACGATTTTTAATACATACGAATGCCTTCTTTTATTTAAAAAAAATTCATATTACACTTGTCTACACAGTGCGTAGCGTTATCTAATAAACAATTGCATTGGCAAAGGCAATGCAGTTATTATTGTTGCGTTTCTTCCCTTCACAAATTCTATGAGGAGGCCACGCTGCAACATGAGCCCCGCCCGAACAAAATTTCTGGCTACGCCGCTGGACAGCTGCGAGGGTAAAACTATATGCGTCGCTAAAGGACGTCATGCATTCACATGTCCGACTTAGTAATTTGTAATATGGGGCGATTTTAACTGCAATTGTGTCTGCATGTTCGTACATTTGGTCATGCGGTTTCGCTCCTGAGAGTTTGTCTGCAAGGCAGGCTTGGGGTATACACAGCATTGGTTGGGAGAAGGACATACGCACTCAATTTTTTCTTTTTGCCTAAAAAGTTTCCGAGAAAGCTCTATAGCTTTCTTTGTAGCCGTATGGCTGCACTTGGGTGGATGCCAATGATTAATTACACCCTTATTACAGATCTACTCCACCTTGGGAGATTCCTCTGAAGACTTGACCAACACTGCTCCCACTTCGAGTTATTGATCAATTCGCTCTCGCCCTACCATAAGGTTGCCGTACCGGTTAGGACAGTTGGTAGAGCGACTGCTCTGGTGAAGCGCTGGTACCGGGTTCGAACCACGTAGAAGGAAGAATTTTTCTTTAATTACGAACTTTCTGAGAAACTTGTATAGTTATTTTGTAGCTGCATGGCTGCACTTGGGTGGGTGCCAATGAGTAATTACACCCCTCTTATGAACAGGCCTCTATTCAACCTCAAGCGCAATCGCACGTGCCTGCTATGGTAGATCTTGAGCCGGACGACGTGCACAACGCCTATGCGCTGGGCTCTGTGCAATGAGTGGGCTTGGGTGTCGGGTGAAACGTCGCAAACCACGTCGGCTATACAGCTGTAAGAACGGAAGTATCGGCGCACTAAGTTTTCAGAGTCCGCGGCGACAAACGGTTATTCAAGCCCACATATAAACGCCAGCCTCGTATTAGACGAATAGAAGCACGAGGTTGTGGCGGAAAGCGCCTATCTGGTGCTGACTATGTGTTCGCTGTCTTGACAGCTGCCATGCTTCTTCCGCACGTTGAGCCAAGTGGTGACGATGAGGTTAGATTGGCTGTCAAAATCAAGGTAGACGGGAAACATTGCATTCAATGGATTGGCATTTCGACGAAAGAAGACAAGCTGGGATGGAGTAAGCGCCATGGTCTCTTTCATGGCCTCGTTCGTGAACTTCTCTTTTGTGTTTGTTTTGTTTGACACATCAGTTCTTATTTCGGGCCGTATTGTATTGTAAATTTTCATATGGTATAACCTGGTCCTGCCGTTTATGGTTCACATCAACATACATAGAAAGTATGTGCGTCAGGGTTCTTTTTTCTGTTTAAACAAACAATTTGTCTGTTGTGGTACGCCGCCGTACGCCTATGGCTGCTGTGCGCCAAATTCAATTCAGCCTCAGTTAAGCGGTCCTTGAGACCAGCCGCACCGTCATTAATAATAATCAAAAGGCGCGACATTATTCGGCAAAATGTGTAAAATAATCTTGGCTCATTTGGAAGCAGTTTCGCTTGCTAGCGACGGGCCCTCGCCGGATCATGGTAAGTCTATTAGGACAGAAATCTGAGATTTTCCGCTTGAGGACTTCAAGAAATGTCGGGATCTACATGAAGACGGCAGATAGGTTCCACCGAGAAAGTAAACGCAAAGAATTGCATATGAAGTAGATGAGCGACAGGGCAAGGAAGAACAATACGACCGAACGAGTTTGTTTGTGTGGGTGTGTCCATAACATTTATTTGGCAGCCTAAATCGAGGTTAGTAAGGTGGGCGCGCATTCAAAAGGCCCACTGAACTTTTCCGCCATCTTGCCAGGTTCACCAAGTCTTCCCGATGTGGCTTTGGCACGGCCACCTCCCAATCCTTAGTTTTTGGGTCATTGATTTTCGAGACATTTCCATTTTTCTGGCAGGTGGTACCCTTGATTTAATATTGCCATTTATGGTTAAAAACGCAAAAAAGACGAAGAAAAGAAGACGACAGACGACAAAAGCCCTCATTCGCAAGAGAAAGTTTATTGAACAAAAAAACAGCAATATGTACACAAAAATCTGCAAATACAAAGAAGCAAGAGACTAAGAGACTAATTCCGACGACCTGCGGCCGTGCTTACATCGGTCAAACCGGCCGCCCCTTAACCATACGCCTTATGAAGCATACGAATTCCTTTAACCGTGACCGCTGTAACCTGTCTGACCACTGCCGGGATGTGAACGGCTAGGAAAACGCAAGCAATGTACCCCAAAATTCGATAACACTTCTGTTCTTTTCACATACCATAATCAACACTCAAGCGAGCTAAAGGAAGCGTACTACATCGCAAAGTCAATAGACACGTGCATTAGCACCCCTTGAGTCGCCCTAACAAGCCATAAATTAGCTTTCCTTTATGACACAGGATTTTTGTCTAGTGTATTCTTCTTTCGTGCCGATTTTCACTGCGTTGCTTTAGACCTCTTGTTGATGCACATGTAATCCATTCTTGATTAAGATTTCTTGCGCGGCGTCATTGAACCTTAGTCTCTGGCCTTTTGTATTTTCGCCTTTTTGTGTACATATTGCTGTTTTTTTCTCAATAAACGTTCAGTTGTGAGTGAGAGCTTGAGTCGTGTTTTGGTTTTCTTCCCTTCGTCCTCGTCTCTTTTACGCTCGTTAACCAACAATAACAATAAACATTTTAACAATAAAATTTTTATTATTCACAACATAGGCTGTTGTGAACAATAAAAAGGGGGTGCACATGAGCATTCATTGTCTAAAATACAAAAACAAAAGAAAAGAAGGAAAAGTGGGTTGTCGTCCTCTTTTTCACAAGTGCAAAATCCTTTACGGGAACAAATGTCAAATTGCGCGCGAAATTGATGAGGCGTTGGAGATAGCGCGAGCTGGGGATGACTGCGTAAGTGCTCCGTCAATTCTGCTTTCACAAAAAGAGATGGCCTATCTTTTATCGTTCAAGTGTGACGCTCGAAGACTGCCATTTATCTTTCACTGCTCACTGGTAATGCCTTGTAGGCATTATCGAGAGTATAAAATTCTGTTTCTTGCATGTAATAAAGATCAGTTGGAAGTGAGCGATCGCGTTGTGTCTTATTCTACGTCCTTGATTTTGCGCTTTTCGTTCACCATCAAGTTGGACAACGCGGCTCGGCAAGCTGATGTAACAAAGCTAAGACACCTATAAAGTCTTTAGCCCAGTGCTTATGAAGGATGCGTTAGAACGTGCTCTTGGGAATGATGCATTCTCAGACGAAAAGTGCAGTGCAGTTTTGTACCTTAAAACGAAGAAGAAAATCTCATCCCAGCCAGCCTATCTCCAAGATAGAAGTGTCATCGTAACCGAAGATTATTGGTTAGTAACACGCCAGTCCAGGAAACAGTTGCTTCAATTCGAAATAAAAGAGAAGTTTTTAAAAGCTTAGGTACCACAAAGTGCACATTAACGGTCAACGCTACAGCTATTGCCCAGCTCGCGACTTGTTTGCATGAAAAGTAATTTCCGGGGACCTAAACTATTTTATGATAGTGACTCTGGTCCCGTTACTTCTGGCTGGCCGTATTCTAAGCACGCTGATCGACTGGCTCCTTCGCCCGTCCACAATCACCAATAGAAGTCACGATACCTCTGACTTGACACATTCTGTCTTAGGTGTGAGCCAATGGCAGTGGACCGTCATCTCCTACTGTTAACTCGCTTTCTATTCTCTTTGCCAACTTAACAAGCCCATTACCCAAGCCCGATAAAGCTAATTCTATATTTGATTCATATTATTAAATGGTTTATTTTTTTCAGTTACCCTCTTGGCCCTATGAGCATTAGAGGTAGGAGTGCGGCTTGACACAGACATATAAAGGAGGGTTAGAGGAAACTGGGGTACATAACTATATAAGTTATGAAGCCAAATGAGGTTTTACAATAGAAGGATTATACAGAAAAACTAACAATAACAACCAGAACAAAGATTACACGCGTAAGCAGCAAATTATTTGATACCAAAACAAAGGGCAGGGCGGAATCAGCAATCTGAAAAACATTGAGGCTAAATATACATACAGGCAGTAGCACTCCACAAAGGAGGAAATGAAGCAGGAATGAAGTTGCGTACAACGTAGAACATGATCGCTGGTAGACAAAAGTTCACAACTTGATTTGCAAGAACATTTGCAAAAACAATTTTCTTACGAATCAAGTGGAACGGCAATGCAGTACACATAAATTCCTTTGAATTCCTTCCACACTGCCGGCAAGCACCAATGTTCCTGACAGGCAGTTCCGCTCTCATGCAGTTTTAGGTGTTAAGAAATATTAAAAATGCCGTTCAAAAACGAGGTATTCCTGCTTTACAAGGCCTATCGACACGCCATGAGACATGTGCCTACGGAGTGATAAGTGCTTTTTTTCAGAGTTAGATTAATGCGATCAATTTTAAAGAACAGACAAGCATTTTTCTGGGTAGCGACAAATGTTCGAGTGATGTCTCGTGGCTGTTAAGCTTGATAAGCGAGAATAGTCAATAAGAATGAAACGTGCGGTTTGATTCTGAACTGATTCTGGAGCATTGGTTCGTAAATCTGTGTGAGGATCCCATACTGACGCAGCATATTCCAGTTAAGAACAGACGAAGTGATTTATAAGGTAGTAGTTTCAGAGGTGACGGCGCCATATAAAATTGACGTTTAATATAGCCTAGTATGCGCTTAGGTTTCCGTTATTGAAAATAATGTGTTCATTTCAAGTAAGGTTTCATGTGACAGTACAGCCAAGGTGCTTATATGAGTTACTCATGTTAGTGAGGCCCCATCGAAGTAATATGAAATAAGACAAAAACTTTCGCGACGAGAAATGCGCATTACATTAAATTTAATTGCGTTCAGTTTCAGATTCGATGCAGAGCACCAGTCGGAAACGGCATCAAGTTCAGCTTAAAGGACACCGAAATCGTTAGTAGTTTTTATTGACCGATATATGACAAAATCATCGCCAAAAATCTGACTGATGATTTCAGGTTATTAGGCAGGCCATTGATTTAGATGAGCAATAGAAGAAAGCCAGGCACGCACCCTTGTGAAAAACATGAAAGTACATAAACTGATGAGGAAGGTTAGCCATTAGCGTGAACGAATTGGGTGCGATGTAGTTAAGAAGCGTCAAATTCATTTTAGTATGTTTTGATCAATATTAGGCTTACTGAGTTTCTAAAGAAGGAGCACGTGAGACACTTTATCGAAAGCACGAAAAAAATTAAATTTATGCGATGAATTTCAAACTCACCGTGAAGTGAAGGATGAATAACATTTCCGGACACCACTGTGCTTCACAGGTAATCTGATTTCTGAACCCATGTTCAGAAGGCGCAAAAAATGACGTAGATTCTAAAAAGATTGCTAGGTGAGAAAAAATGATGTGTTCCATGAATTTGCAAGACGCACATGTTAAAGATGTTACGAAGACGAAGAAGAGAGCAGTGGCGCGGGACGTCGCGCTTGCGCTAGGCCCGCAGCCATTAAATTATGGCCGATCCCCTGCTCTGGGTATGTACCATTAAGCCTGTTGACATCTTCATCATCATTACTATCAAATTATGTTATCATCTGTCATCATGTCGTCCTGTTCCTTGGCTTGCACCTCGTTTCAATATTGGTCGACAGTTGTTCGCCGCATGTTTGTTGCCTGATTTGTGTAGTAGAACAAAACTGCCTATCTTCCAGTCCTCAAGCAATATCCCAAGCCGTAGTGGCTGCTCGAATATCTTAGATAACATGATTACAAAATAAGTTTTGTGTTTTTTAGCGCCTTGGTATTGATATGCTCAGAGCGACAAGAATAGGACAGTTTTAATTGCTCAATTATTCTCAATATTCCATCGCTGTCAAGTCTACTGGAATCTATTGAAAAATTAAATGAACTTCAGTAAATAACTAGAGGGGAACTATGGTCGCGTGAAAACGCTTCAGCAAAGGCCTGAGTCAGAATGCTAGGGCAGTTACTGATAGGAATTGGTTTAGATTCAGAATCAACCAGTGATATTGCCGACTAGTCTTGTTTATTTATAATGCTCCAGAGTTTTTAGGATTATTTCACAGAAACGATGGCAGTGTAAAATTGAAAAAAAAATGTTTTGCTTCTTTAACAATTTTTTCTAAGTTTTGAGAGTTTGTTTTAGCGTTGAGGAAAGCTGCTGCGTTTGAGAATGCTTTATTTTAGAAGAAAAAAGCCTCCTCTTTTTGTTTGCGAGGTGTTTTAGCGTCTGGTTGTACCAGGGTTGTAACATGGTCGGTTCGTCACAATGGTTATGCTGATGTTGTTTTATTAACAGGAAAGCGACTTTCTTCCAGTATCGAGAACTAGGTACTGCTTCATTTTAAAGAGCGTCATAATGCTATATAGAGGTCTAATATACGGCGTCCTGGAAACCTCGCCCTCCATTGCGCAAATCACGAATGTTCACCGTACTTTTATCGGAAAACAACTTTACCTCGAGCAAAGGAAAAGAAAGAAAAGGAAATAAAAGAAGCCTTTGAAATATTGGAGGCCGGTGAAGACGAGTGCGTAAGCACACCCTCGATGTTGCTATCAAGAGAGGAGGTGCATCTAATCAAGAAACGAAGGAGCGTGCGACACAGCCGTTGGCAATGAATTGATTGTTTCAGCATGTTCATGAAATGTATTTATGTACCCTCGTACCAGAATAAATCTCAGTTGTTAGTGCGCGCTTTCCCTGTGTCCCCCGTTCCAGTTGTCGTTTTGTTAGCGTGTAGCGCGTTATTTACACCAAATGTACAACCAACTAGCCCACATTGCTGCCTTGCTAACGCTTTTGTGCAATCTACGTCCTTGAGGTTTGACCGGGAATAGCCCTGGTTTAATCATCCCTTAAAGAGACCCCAATAAGAAGAAGCGGTTGTTTCGCTCGGCACCTATGTCGAATCCTGAGCAACGATGAGAATTATACTTTCGCCCGGCAGGAGAGTACTAGGCCGCGATAAAACACGCCAAGGACTCATTCTTTATTCACTCTACACCTGCTTCGCTCAATCAAGAATCCCAAGCAATTTTGGAACGTAGTCAAAAAGAAATACACTTCCACAATACTGTTTACATCTTGTGACGGTGCTCCGTCTCCATCTGACGAATGCGCTTCTATTCTTCACAATGTTTTTTGGCTCCTTTTCCAACAGTGCTCCTCTTGACAATCCCGAGTGCCCTAATATTAATGTTCTGCCCATGTATCTAGTTATCTTCTAGGTATCAGACATTCTGAGCATTTCAGAAAATCTTAAAGTACTTCTTCTTGCGGCGTTCACAACAATAATTAAGTTCTTGACTTATTCTGAGTTGCACTGTTCATAATCCTTTCGAAATTGCTTGATCAGTCTCTTGAAGCTGGTTGTATTCCCAATGATGGAAAATTTGGGAAGGTGTTGCCTATGAAGAACTCTCGAAATAAACATTGTACTTACATCTTTCGTACAATATCGCCCACTACAATTCCGTGTACAACCATGAACCGTGTCATATATTGCCATAATATTTCTAATATAGAATTGAATTTTCTGTTCGGCTCTGCCCAGCATGGACTCATTAAGTAACTTTTATGCGAAAATAGGCTATGTTTCACAGATGACCTTCACTGCATCCTTGATCGCGGGCCTCGGCCAGACTGCATATTTTTTGGACTTTTTAAGGCGAAAGCCTTACTTGTCTCATGAGTCCACCGGAAGTGTCGATGTCACGTGTCAATCAATTGACGTAATCAAAATTAAAATTAACACAATAAAAATAAAACAATTAAAAAGAATAAAAATGATTGAATATAAAAATTTTGAATAAGAATATAAAATAAGAAAACAAAAATAAAATATTAAAAAGCACTTAATAAACTATAGAATAAAAATTGCAGATAAAATTTTGAAATAGACAACGTGTACTGCAGTCGTGGAAAAAACTCGCCCTCTAGAAGGTTTCACACTTTCGCATTCCTGCACGTAAGCAGATTTAAGTGCCCTGAGAAATTTTTCAAAGCATTTGTTTGGACTGCTCTCTGACAAGGTTCTCTTTCTTGATTTCAGTAATTTTAACATAGACCCTAGCGTCCTTGCATGGCTGAACTGTTTTCGTTCATACCGTTCAGAATTCATGGCAGCGAACAACTTTTATTTATTTCTTTTCTTTACACACATCTTACAGACTTCTGAGAGGCATTCTTTAGGGGGGTCAAATAAAGGATTTTGTATAAAATAGGTTAGAAATCAAAATCAATGCAAAAGTGCAGCAAAACATACAAAAACAAGTTAGTTCAGATAACAATATATTGCAATTCACAAAAAGGAATAAAGTTATGTAGCAGCGGCAGCGCCCTTACGCAGCAGGAGCAGCACCAGCCGCCGAAGGTGATCACGCCGAATTGAGCTCCATTCTCGTGTCGGGTTCACGCGCTGTTCGGCTGCATGCCATCATATGTTCTAGCAATTCAGCCAGTAAATCAATCTTTTCCTTTATTGTGCCAGCCTCATACTGATTGATGCGACAAACTGGTGACCCGGACGTCTGCTGGAACCCCCCTCCTACCATTGCCAACGCGGAGGACAACACCACCGCCATGGTCGGGGACGGTCAGCAGCGGCAGCAGCGGCAGCAACCAGCAGCGGCAGCAGCGGCAGCAACCAGCGCACACGTCTCCTGAATTACTGCTCCACGTATTTGCAGGCTACCCGACGCCTGTCATCTGTACGCGACAAGGTGCCGAGCCCGTCCACTGAGCACGGTGCCCGACATCTGTACGGGGCAAGCTGCCGAGCCAGAGGTGCACGACGAATAACATCGATCTCGGACAGCGTTCGAGAATCCTGCATAACGCCGAGCCTCACGGTGAAAAGCACGAACAATCGTCAGCGGTATCACCGACACCGTCCGGCGAATTTTCAGCAAGGGGCGTTTCCTTGGCATTGGCAGCAGCGGCAGCAACCAGCGCACACGTCTCCTGAATTACTGCTCCACGTATTTGCAGGCTACCCGACGCCTGTCATCTGTACGCGACAAGGTGCCGAGCCCGTCCACTGAGCACGGTGCCCGACATCTGTACGGGGCAAGCTGCCGAGCCAGAGGTGCACGACGAATAACATCGATCTCGGACAGCGTTCGAGAATCCTGCATAACGCCGAGCCTCACGGTGAAAAGCACGAACAATCGTCAGCGGTATCACCGACACCGTCCGGCGAATTTTCAGCAAGGGGCGTTTCCTTCGGCATTGGCAGCAGCGGCAGCAACCAGCGCACACGTCTCCTGAATTACTGCTCCACGTATTTGCAGGTTGGTCGTTTTTTCGATAGTTCTTCTTGTTCCGGCCGCTGCTGCCAAGGCTACCGTTGAATGTGACGCAATTGTCATGTTACGCTGTTGCGCATGTCGAAAACCTGTTGATGACAGCTGTCAATGACTGTGCTGCTCAGAGTGTGAATTTACGTACCATGTCGGATCATGTTCAGGCGTTTCGGAAGAAACGTTCATTTCGAAACGAGCAAAGGCTTGGAAGGCCTGGAGGTGCGAAACATGTGAGGGCAGCCGTAAAGCTGAGGATACACTGCACGGGCAGCAGTCCGATAGAGAACTAATCACTAGGCTGTTTTCAATGGAAAGTAAAATTGACTCCCTTCTGGCCATGTCCAGCAAGCTTGAGTCGCTTGAGGCATCCGTCAGCCTGCTCTCAGATAAATTTGATGAGTTTCGAACACGTCTTCTAGCCCAAGAAAAGTCGACAAAGGATGTCACGAAGCGTGTAGAGCGGCTTGAGAAAGCTGAATGGGCCTGTGAAATTGCACAGCTCAATAAGGACGTTGACAGTCTAGAATGGCGCAGTCGTCGACTGAACATCGAAATCCATGGTCTACCAGAGACGGAAAACGAGGACTTACTAAAGAAAGTGAATGAAATAGGCACAAAACTGGAACTTGATGAGGTGTGCTCGAGTGACATAACAGCCCTGCACAGGCTTCCCGCGAAGCCGGGCAAAACACGGGGCGTAATTGTTCGCTTCGCAAAGCAGTAGGTTCGTGATGCCTGGCTAGCAAAAAGGCAGGCGCTACGTGATGACAACACCGGAAAGTACATGTGTGAAAATATGATTCGGTACACTCGCACTCTTCTGACAGTTGCCAAAGAATGGGCTAAGGAATCCGGCTACGCGTTCGTTTGGCACGTGAATGGAAAGGTGCTTGTACGGAAACAAGCCGGTGCACGAGCAGTTGTCATCCGCAATAAGGATGACCTCGCCAATCTGAGGTGATAGCGCAGGCAATTGTATTTTCAAGCAAACGCGAGGCCATTCATGTCCAATTTTGCTCACCATAGTGAGCAACTCAAGGATAAGCAGAAGTTTTATTTATTTCATTTAAACGCCCAAAGTTTGCGAAATAAATTTGATGAGGTTACTTTGTTTTTATCAGATTTAAACCACGAGTTTGACTTTATTTGCTTTAGTGAGACGCGGTTCACATCTGACGACTTTTCTCTTGCCGGGATTTGATTGTGTGTCAGTGTGCCGTTCATCAAAGCGCGGAGGAGGTGTTGCTCTGTATGTGCGTTGCCAACTACCGTATCAATTTCTAGCAAACTATAACATTGTGAATGAACATTTTGAGTGCGTCATTATTCACTGTTATAATATACTACTTGCTCTTGTGTACCGACCGCCATCTGGGTGTTTAAAGCAATTTATGCAGTTTGCAGAAGAAATATTTGAACGTAGCCTCGAGCTCAACCTCGAATGTGTCTTTGTTGGGGATTTCAATATAAATGCTTCTCCAAATAATATTACTTTTTTGCATTTCCAAGAGGTCTTTGAGTCGTATGGTTTTTCAAATGTGATTAATGATCCTACTCGCGTCACGTCAAATTCTGAAACAATACTTGACCTGTGCATTACAAGCTTCTGCCCCGATGAAGTTAAATCAGGTACAATTATATGCCATCTTACTGATCATTTACCCATTTACTGTCTGATACCTTCGAAGCAAAAACGCTCTTTTCTGGAGAAAGAAATATTGATTAGAGATTACTCGGAAAGAAACATGTCAAAGTTTAAAGAACTCATTATGCAACAGGACTGGGATAGCGTTACAAAGGAAAAGGATTCTAATAACGCTTATAAGGCATTCGTGATGTTTTTTATTTCTGCGTACAATGAATCCTTCGGTTTTAAAACTCTTAAGAGACACAAGAGAGCAAGAAAGCCCTGGATCTCGCACGACCTGTATAACAGAATAAAAAACCGCAACATCCTTTTTCAAAAGTTTTTAGACACACGAAGTGAAGGCGATCTCCGTGCATTTAAGAAAGCGAGAAATAAATTGAATGCTGATATTAAGAAAGCAAAGAGATCATACTATGTGAACAAGTTTTCCAATATTGCAGGAAATCCTCGTCTGGTATGGCAAGCGGTCAGAGACATCACGTGTAAATCGAACTCCCCAAAGCGGGTTTCTTATCACAGCGAATCTATGAGTGAAGAAGAGGTTGCAAACCTGTTCAACGTACATTTTATTAACGTGGGTGCTTCCGCAAATGACTGCGCTGCGATACCATGCGAGGAATTTGTGAAAGCACATTGTGAAAATACTGTATTTTTGTCCCCAACTGATGAATATGAAATACTGGACGTCATGTTGGGTTTAAAGAACCATTGCGCCTCTGGAGCTGACGATATTAAACCCGGTCCACTAAAAGCCGTGGCAGAAATAGTTAATAGTCCACTCACACATATTCTGAACCTTATTCTTTCCACCGCAGTGTTCCCAGACGCAATGAAGTTAGCTCGTGTGGCTGTTATACACAAGGGCGGTTCCACTAACGATATAAAAAATTACAGACCAATCTCGGCGCTCCCCATCTTTGCGAAGGTAGCGGAAAATATTATACATAAAAGACTAGTAAGCTTTCTGAGTGTAAATAACATAATCGCAAGTGAACAATTCGGCTTTAGAAAAAATAAGTCCTCCGAAATGGCCCCTATTGAAGTGAAAGAACATATACTCGAAAACATTGAAAGGAAAATATTTACCCTCGGAATATTTCTGGATTTTAGAAAGGCCTTCGACTGTGTCCAACACGACGTGCTTTTAAGGAAGTTGCCATTGTATGGATTTCGCGGCAACGCATGGTCTTTAATAAAAAGCTACTTAACATCTAGAGCCCCATTCACATGTATAAATGGCGCAAAATCCGACAGCAGACTTGTAAAACAGGGCGTACCTCAAGGGTCATTACTTGGTCCGACACTATTTTTGCTATATATAAACGACATTGTAAACATAATAAATAACACTAAGTTAATTTTATATGCAGATGACACGAATGTGTTTTTCTCGGGCGCTGACGTTGTGGACGTGTTTCATCAGGCCAACGAATGGTTAACTGGACTGAACTTATGGCTTCTTTCGAACAGACTCCAATTAAACACAAGTAAAACTAAATACATACTGTTTAGACCGAGGGGAACACATCCACCCACGAACTTGCACTTAAAATTTCATAACGTTACTATCGAACAATCGATTACAGTTAGATTTTTGGGGGTAATATTCCAGGAGAACCTTTCATGGACGCCTCACGTTGACGTACTGCGTAGGGACCTTGGGCGAGCCGTAGGAATTTTAAACAAGATAAGATACCATGTTCCGTCTGCTGTAAAAAAGCAAATCTACTATGCGCTTTTACATTCACGCTTCTGTTACTGTTTCCTAGTATGGGCTACAACGACTAAGACAAATTTGGATTGTCTTTTCTCTTTGCAAAAGCGAGAAGTGAGAGCAATAGGCAATTTAGATCTTTCGGAGGACACTGCACCTCATTTTAAAAGTAATAAAATAATGCCCATTCACAAACTCCATAAACACAAACTGGCCCTGGAAATTTCGCGTCTTCACCAAACAGATATAAGATTTCAAACTAAATATCATGCCCAACCTGGTCCTTATTATCTACGACATAACTTAATACCAAGGCCCCGTTCGCGTACAACATACGGTGATCAAAAACTAAGTTATTTGATTCCGGATTTCCTCAATGCGCATCCTGAATTAGCTGAGATACTGTTTACTGCCACCAAGGTGCAACGACTGAGAAGAACACTTAGAGACATTTTCTTAAATGAAAACTAAATACCATGCTGTGCTGATAATTTCGTTCGCCTTCACTCCGGATCTTTACCTTCACTGTGATGACTGTTTTTCATAACAGCACGCTACTGATCCAACTTATTGTTTCTTATGGACCTGTATTTTTGTGTTTTTCATGCCCTTTCATATCATGCAGTATTGATGTTTCTTTTGCTTTGTAATTATTGTGCTTGTTATGTTGTTTCCGCCGCAGCCAAGGGGGGCGCGGCCCCGTCAGGCATGTTCTATTGCCTTTTGTCGCGTCCCCCAAGGCATTTCTGTAACGGAATGTCTTCAATAAAGAAAGAAA
>JARKHS020007383.1:0-151008 GCA_030143305.2 Amblyomma americanum | reverse complement strand
GTTAGTCAAACAAGTTTGTAAACTTTTTTTTGAGGGAAAAAGCCAAAATTATTACTCTGTTTAGGTCCCACCAGAACCGGCGCGCAAATATCAAAAACTAGTCATTCTGCCCATATTCCGGTACATGTTTTTTCGCCAGTAGTTGACCAGAATAAATTGAGAGCTTCCTTATCCTTTGTCTAAAGCAGTTTATGTAAGTAGTTATTAAGGTAGTCTTAGCTCATTCATCACTTCGTTTCTGAACGGTTAGCATTGCTCTGTGAACTTAGACGTCGCTACTGAATTTATTTCTTTCCAACTTCATTGAAGATTGGTGATATGTAGCCAGTTTTATTATAACACTGAAACAAAAAAAGTGTAAACTTGTCAGTGCATGCGTGAGTGATTTTTTAAATTCTTTTTTACAATCTGCAATCTCTTTTTAAAGTACAGGCATGTGATGTCGTTAAAGACATCGTTTCTTTGGTCAATTGCGTCGGTACTTTCCGGAGTACGGATGACCAAACTTTTTACAAACATTGCAACACAAAAAGTCTGTGTTTTTTTATTATCTTGAATCGGGTCCAAGTTTCTTTTCGCACAGTTTTCGTAAAGAATTACAATGTGTTAAAACACGTAGCTGCGTCGAAAGCCGTGGCAAAGTGAAGCGCCAGCGCTCAGCTCGGACTTTCGGTTAAAAATGGATGGGGGAGGAATGATATGACTTAGTTAAGACCTGATGGTCTATGTGTCTTTTTTATAGAAGAACCTCGAGTAAACGCGCCGACATGGAGACGCGCGTCTGTCTCATACAGTTTCATTCATTCGTGAAAACTGTGAATTATTTGTCCGAGAAACACCCAGAACAAAAGTCTTACATGCGAGGTCGACTTACAGCCTGGGGCCTGAGATGTTTTCACTTGCTATCTCTGTTCACTTGAAGCTTTGAGCGCTGTCTATGCTCATCCTTTGCATTATTATGAGAATCAGTGGTGAACAAGCAGCATAACAAGCGCTTTCTTGATTTGAAAGCAGTTCTTGAGAAATTTTATCAGACACAAAATTTGCCCTGCAGAATCATTACTTCGGCTTCTTTGGGAAAGTAAGACTAGTCGCAACACTTGACGTCGAATCAACATGCATCTTTATTAGAGCACATGAACAGAACAGCAGCGACATCCTAGATAAAACAAAAAAGTAAATATGACATTCATGTATAGTTCACGCATTATTAAATGCCCCTTAAAGTAAAATCTTTGCTATGTTTCTAAACGTACCCCTTTCTCTTATCTAATTTTTTTTCAGCAGAATTCATCAACTCGCAAGGAAAAAAAAAATCAGCGTGGCCTTGTACGAATGCGGGTTTCGTTCAACCTTCGGACCAGAAGATTATTTCTGCCTTGCGCATATGTATGCGCTTCAGTTACAGGATGTCAGACCCAGGAGCTGTACTCTCCCTATTGGATGAATTTGACCTAAGCGTCTACACGGGGTTGCTCAGCGTAAATTTTGCTTCCAACTTAAACAACATTAATTTACTACAAAATGACTCCAGAATGAAGCAGTTTCAAAATAAAAGCGCGATTACAACTGATTGTGCCTAGGATGTAACCGTAATGGACAGGTGAAACCACGCATTCTTAGTCTAGTATACAGTAACTCCTGAACAGTCTGCTATGAGCATCAGGAAGAGCAAGATACCAGAGTAGTTGCTGTTCGTGACGCGCCAGGCTTACATTTTTCTTCAGAAGGCGTTTCACTTTACTGGCGGTCTTGTAGAAGAAATATAAATAGCAACACACACGCGTAACTCTATATCACCATCGGTACGGTAGTAGATGTTGTTGCCTTTGAAGCGATGGCACATATTCACGGAGTGGGATTGGCCAGGCTTTGGTGCACATCCAAACAAGAGAAAAATTCACCCAGACTTATCTCAAGCGGCTCATAAATAAAAATTGAGGGATCTTGGAAAATGAATAATGAATTTTAAGAGATTTTGAGGAGATCGGAATCAAAATCAATTAAACAAAGAGAATTAAGGCTACACGTTTTCCTCTTTGTTGTACGTACAAGAAGGAACTAGGTTAAGCCTTTTACCGCCTCGCTTGAAGTGACTGAGAAATCGCACGGAATTATTCTACTGGGGAGTGGGCATGTCACACCAGTCTGCCTCACAATGTTGGGCACAGTTTTGCATCTTTCCAGGAGCTCAACATCAAACCCACTTTTTTTCGGGGGGGGGGGGATAATTTTATTTCTTATCAGCACCAGCAAGGCTCGTTCATACAACCCACCTGAAAGAAAAAAAAGTAATTATTTCTTGTCCATTAGCATTCTTTTCCATTTCTGCATCCCTACTTGCTGCACTTGCCAAATATTTTACGCAGGTACTTCTCGGTGATTTGTTGGTATAGCCAGTCATAAAGTGCAGAAAGTTGGGAGTTGCAGACAACCCCCCACCCCCCCTGCCTCCAGTTTACTTTCGCTTTTTTTGAGCCCACCAGCTGTCGCGGGTCAAAGCGTTTGTCTTTATTTGTCTAAGTGCTTTTGTTCAGCGAGAAAATGAAAATCTTTATGGGCAATCTTCAGCGCTGCTGTTGGTATGTATTATGTTCAACGTAACGGCAAACTGCTTCCCCCCCCCCCCCCCTTCTTTTCTCTTTTCTGCGGAAAAAGGGCCCAATTTGAAAACGCCCATTTAAATACCTAAGATTTTCTTGTTTTCTTTTTCCGGTGCACTTTGCAATAAATCTCGGCGTGATACAGCTCGACACATAAAAGAATCCAGAAAGGCTCAGCCTAGCATACCGTCGTATATTTATTGCAGCGTACTACATTCTGCCTAAGCACTAGCAAGTTCATATACGCATCGTACAGCGTAGCGTCGCCGTAGCGTAGCTTAGTATAGACTGGCTTAATGCGGTGCAATGTAGCATACGTTAGCGTAACGTTGCATAGGGTGCACAACATCGCAGTGCGCATGGCCGCGCAGCGCCGCACTATATTAAGAGCTGTTGAAAGTGTTCCGTTACTCATTTAATTGCAAAAGCTAGTGCACTCGTGCACGCGAGGTATCTAAAGACATCTTTCTGACATCATTCACCTGTCACTTTAATCCGGCAATCACTACCCCTATTTCTGGAATAGGGTTACGGCGCCACATAAATAAAAGCTCTTTCGTGCTACCAATACACTCCTTGCAAATAATGTATTTTAAGGAAGCGCGCGGGGAATAAAATGGCCAGTTAGTCAAAATGTTAAATTTCTCAGTTAATTTTTTCGTATTCCTCGGTTCTTCTTCTATATTGTGACAGAAAAAAAACTATAATGAAGTATGACCCGTCGCGGTGGCTCAGTGGTTAGGGCGCTCGCCTGCTGATCCGGAGTTCCCGTGTTCGAACCCGACCGCGGCGGCTGCGTTTTTATGGAGGAAAAACGCTAAGGCACCCGTGTGCTGTGCGATGTCAGTGCACGTTAAAGATCCCCAGGTGGTCGAAATTATCCCGGAGCCCTCCACAACGGCCTCTTTTTCTTTATTTCTTCTTTCACTCCCTCCATTCCTCTTCCCTTACGGAGCGGTTCAGGTGTCCAACGATATATGAGGCATATACTGCGCCATTTCCTTTCCCCCAAAACCAATTAATATTATAACGAAGTATACAGTAGAAACTAAGAGAATGGTTTTTTTCTTGTGTCTAGGGTCGTAGAAAAATTTTGAGCGAATCGCTTTTCGGATGGTACCGGAACATCGCAAATTCCGCAGAATTCTGACGACGGATCTCCGCCAGCCTAGTATTACCACGAAGAGGCGAGATCAGAACCCCTGCCGGTTGCAATGCCGCATTTCTCTGTACAAAGACAAAAGCAAACGAGGCGAAAAACGAAGCAAACCGGAGAATAAAATAAACTCCACGCTTGATTTTCTCAGCTTTCACTTTTTCTGCGATTGTTATAGCTCATGTCTTTAGCATTTCGTAATAAATTACGGCACAATGTTTGAGTTTTTTGTACACGAATCCTGAGACATTTAGGAGTGGAATAAAACGGACGATTTTTTTGTTTACATGTGCAATAGTTTTTGACAGTTATTTTTGTAATAAAACCATGCATGTTGTAGTTTAACTTTTTTTTCATAACAACTGGGTATCTTTTAAAAAGATAATAGTTTTATTGCACAGTGAACATGCTGACATAGATAACTTGAGCATTTTCTTTTTAATTGTTTATCTACTCACCAAACATAACAAATAGCTGTATATAAAAAGCAGTTATAAAATTCTAAAATCAGCATTAAAAGTTACACATTTGCACCATATTTGGTTGCATTTCATGCATGCATAACGAGAATAGATTGACGACCAGGTGGAAGTGTTTAGTCGCAGTGCACCACGGTATTGTTCCGCAGCTTGTGAATCGGTTCTTACCTGACGGGAGCAGGATATACGGTTAATCTCTGTCCTGCCACGAGATCCATCCACGCTGTCCCTGCCACGGTCGCTTGCGTGGAGGTTCCGTCTTGTCTGAACATTTCAGAACTCACGCTTTGTAGCTTCCGGTAAGAAGCGTTCCTCGTGGAACGACTTTATTACGAAAAATTTCGAGAAAAAGGTGTTTTCTTGAAAAATGAAAAAAAAAAGAATTAACAAAACCGTAGGCTCGCGTGTCTTTGGATGAGAGCTTTGCTGCTTATTCTCTGTCTCATGACTACTAAACGAGGTTTATCCATACGGGACCACTCTACTTCTGGAAAGCCTGACCTCATTGTTGCGAGGCTGAGCTGGTAGATGGTTACGCAAACTAATAACCAACGGAGATATACGCAGGCAAAGGCAGGTAAAGAAGGAAGGAAGGCCTCAGACGTTGCTGGCACATACAAACTACGGGAGAGTGGCCAAGACACAGGCTGTTAATTGCTGGATACAGGAAAGTTTTGGCAGAAGAAGGAGTGGTAATAGCATGTAAGCTGATAGATTGGAAGACGCAAGGACAGGGGTCCTGTTAACTTGGAGATTCAAGGCGGGACAATGACTTAATGTGCATAATAGTATACAATGCCTGTAATCTTTCAATGTCTTACTGTCTGAGATCGGGAAAAAGAAACTAGAATGGCAGTCGCTGCGGTTCTTGAAGAAAATTTTGCACAGCAGAGGGCACACTCCTGTCGCTTCGTCCAAGCAAAGAAGCGCCAATGGAAAGAACAACCGCGGAAGACACAGGCAAGCCCAGTTGATGAAATGGAATTTGCAGAAGACGCTTCCTCAAATGAGAGAAGCGGCGGCAGAACAGCAGGAAGTGATCTATTGTATCAGGTTCGGCACAATAAGTTGACAGGATAGCGGCGGGCCGTCACCTTCTCTTTCTCGTCCCATGCCTTTCCCTGCTTATTGATGATGATGATGTCCTCAGGCTATCGTATTCTGTTCAGTGTCTTTTTATTTCATGGACAAGAGCAAGAAAAATCCGTTTTGCTGCGACCACCGCGCAAACCGAAAGGTTTCTCGCGTGTCTCGAAAAGCTATGTAGCTACTGCATTCCGATGCGTATTTTTTCTTTAGTTAGCTAGTTATAACCTCAAATTTATTAACCCTGTGTAATGTTGAAATAGCCCATAGAAGTCTGGTTCCCGGCCTGTCATCCTTGTATAAAACAAAATTTTTATGCCACTACATCACTCGTTTCAGGGAGAGATAGGCATCACCACAGGCTCCATTTGCAATTTCCTTTCTTTACGGTCTTTTAAAGTCGGAAGTTAAACTTTGCGTCAGACGTATGCTCCCTTTTAAAGCTTATATTGGGCACACTAAGATAGTTTATGATTTTAGCCAATAACAAAACCATAAAACAAGGGATTAAGATACTCACATGGCTGAACAACTCCCGATACGTTATCCAATAGCTTTACAAACAAACAGTGAAGCTAAGCTATTTTCTTTTAAAAGAACCCCAAAGCAAATTGCACAGCTCCGGCCTAATGTTTCGCGTTGCTCTTAGACTTTCTATAGCTACGTCTCCCGCCGTGTGCTGTTTACCTTTTCAATTACACAACTCCTCTTTGTACTTCTTATCGCATTTGCAGATGTTTTGTCGCCACGCCTTTCCTTTTTTACAGTGTTTATTCTCTTTTTGGTGCCCCCATTGCGCTGTGGTGATCCCAGAGCACCCTGACGCGTTCTAGCAGCGGCGAGCGCACGCTGAAGGCTCACAAGGGGGCTGTACATCGGAGCCGCCGCGATCAGATTGTTGCCGGATGCCCGCATCGCGCGCGGCTGGGAAGTCAACAAATGTGCGCGGAGGTGGCGGGGGACAGCTGAGCTCACCGCGATACTTTGAGCAAACAGGCCTTGCCGACGAGGCGGTGTTACGCCGGATGCAGCGAGCCGAAAAGGCAGCGCGCTCGATGCTCGAGCTGGGCTGCGTGGTTTGCGCGGCGTCAGCTTAACGTCTGGCGTCGTGGGGGGCAACCATGTAATTTCATTAATGATTAAGAAGTATATTTTTTCATGTTGAGGAACAGAGCAGATGTACCTGACACGGCAAGTCAACATCCTCTGTTTACTGTCGGTGATGACGACACTCTACATGGACTGCGGGTTGTGCCAGCACCAAGTAAAGTACCGCCAAACTCTAATGCAAGCTAGTTTTGACGGATGTCCAACGTTCAAGATGTACCGACAAATTTCAACGCACTAACTCGTACAATGACTTTAAGCGTATTATTTGAACGCACTCTGAAGAGCCCAGACTTCAGAGAACTTGGGTTGCAAGAGGATGAGCATGGGTTTTTCGAGTTATATGTGTTTTATAGGCACACCTCTTCTAAATAAATAAAAAGAAAAAGATAAGTAAAATGCAGACGTTATTTCTACTAGTGTAGAAAAAAAATGTGCCTAGTCGTCCGCGTGATTGTGTGACTTATGTGATACCTAACCGTCCAAGCGGCATATTCGATTCAAGCGTGGGCGATTATTGGGTTGCAACGGAGAAGTCACCAGAACTTCTTTTCTGTTGTTCGGCATTTTTAGAAGCTGTGCGTTTTGCACAGTAGAGAAAGGGAAGATTCCTCTGCTCTGTAACAACGGACATGCACTACACCTTTTGCAAATACCGAGAGGCAGGTGACAAGGGATGGGAGGGCCTTGTACTATACATGGAGCTTGAATTGGCTGGGCAAGTCGAAATTGTCTAATTGCCATAAGAGTCAGTAAGCTACTATAATTCCTTATCTTTCAGGGCAGTTATAAACACCACCCTTTATATTCTGAAGCTAGACTGGACACTCGGAACGCACAGCTGAACGTGACCGCTCTCTTCGTTAAAAAAAAAAACAAAACGTAACACGAATCAAGGCGCGAGCAGAAGTATACTAAAGCGGTCAGAACACGTTGGTGTCGATATCCGCAGAAACTCAAGCTATGCACTGCCCGCTGTGCCAGGTCGGTCGGTCGTCCGCAAACTACTCGTCGTTGTTTCCCAAGGCAGTCCTGGTCCAAGATGAGCCGAAGGCGACAGAGAATGACAAAGAAAAAGTCCAAGAACAATACTGCCGCGGAGAAGTCAAGCAGGAAGCGTAATTCAGGGCCCCGTAACCAGATTTTGCCGACGCTCGCTAATGAGAGAAATACGCCGTCCGAAGGCCCGGCCGATGCCTGGCGAGGAACGGTGGCGTTGCTATCACCGGAGCAAATGGCATAGAGAGCCATTCGATTATTTCTTTCGGGAAGGAACAAAACAAGAACCGCACGAATTGTCGCCAATGCTGCTATTCTTCTTCTTCTTCTTCTTGTGGTTTCTTGCTGCGGCTGGGGCAGGCTTTGGTTAATTAAATGGCTCGGCCTCAATTAAGGGCGCGCACTAATGAGCTTCTGTTTTCCGAACAGCTCTCTCATGATTAGCGAGAAGCGTATCGATAACGTAATCTTTTTCTTCCCACCGGCCGCGCTGTCAGCGGAAAGGGCGACAAAGTGTATAGAAAATGAAGTCAAAGCGAAGAAGAGCTCTTTCCCAAAAAGCAAACCTTGGCACCGATTGTGCGCGTCTGAAGTAGGTCACTCGAGAAAGCCATTTCGTATTTTCGCAACTTTCAGTGTCATTTAGAGTGAAGAGGGCTCCGTCCGGCTTAATGAATCGCGCCGGGAAGCGGGCGCCTCGACTTGAATAAGGAATGATGCAAGTGCGGCTCACGGAGGGAAAAGGAAGTAGCGTATTTGATGCTTTCACTTACAGAGCAGCTCTGACAGCGTCCGGCCATCGCTCAGACATTGACACTTGACTGCTTCGCGGCCTATACGACGCTTCCGACTTTTCACTCCGATGGATAGCGCCACTTTAATTAATTCACGCCTTTTGAGTGTTAAACTATGTTTTATAACGAAACGAAGAGCGAAGAAAGAGCTGAAAGTTTTACTTGATTCATTTTCTATGTAGCTCCGAGACACCTATTTCACTCTTTTTTTTTATTTTTGTCGTGGATGCTCTCTCTCCTCCTCCCCCTTTCCCGGGAAAAATTATTCGCAGAGGCATCGATTATCTTAGGAGTAGGCAACGCGACAGCATTCAAAGCTGGTGGCGCCATTACCAGACTTGACGTCATTTCAGGTCTGGTGGTGTCACTTCTCCGCAGCCAATATACGAATTTTTTCACTGTATTTTTTTCCCCGATGAGGATTTTAATGCTGACGCATTAAAGAGCAGCATAGTGCGGTGATGATGATAACGAAAGATAAGGAAAGCAGCCAGCCCTGGGTACAAGAGGATAGGAAGTAAGGAAATATGTGAAACAACGAATGCAAGCAGAGAGATGTGCCGCCATACTGTTTCGTCTATTCGTGCTCGTAATGGCTAAGACAAAAGACTGAGAAACGGCCAGACAATTACACTGCCACAGAGAGTGCTCATCGCATTAGACAAATGCACAGTACGTGTGCGACGCGGAATATCGAAGGCAGTGCGGGCATTAGCGTCCATTCGATTCATAATCACCGCGGACCTCGACTCGCGGCTGCGGTCAGCTACATCGACGATAACGATGTGTTTACATACATTCGCACCTCTCTTTTATCTTCGCCGCACACGATTACGCTCTTTCTTACCCTTTCTGCTTCCCCAGTACAGAATATCTGAAAAGAGCGCGGTACGACTTCTCTGCTTTTCTTTGTAAAGAGACCTCTATCATGATCGCCTTTCAAAAACAGCAAAAATTCACTGTTTAAGATGTGCTCCTGCTGCATAAAGCTATACTGAGAGAGAGGCTCGCGCGTTGGTGGCATCTGTGGGCATTATGCAGACTAGAATGGCGGAATCGATTTACAGCAGCCCAGCTCATGAGGCCTTGCATTGTTTTAGCCACTGCGGTTAGGAAGAGTTCTTAGCCCGTCCGGTCCCATGAAGAAACGGACCGGGAAGTTCAAATTTATTGCTTTGAAGAACCACGTTGCGCATTCAAAAGAGACAAAGACAGGAAAAGGCCAAGAAGACGGTTTGTTGCTCTCATCCTGTAAACATGAAAAAAAAAATTAAATCCTTAGTTTGGAAGATGAACAGATATAAATGTGTGGGCTGGTCTTCTGTTGATGCAGCTGTCACCTCAGTATAGTAGTAATTGTAAAGCAGCAAGTTGGGCGAGTTGAGACTGACTCATGATTGAAAGAAGGTTACTGCCATAACAACGATTAAAAAGGATTAACCACGAAAGGAACGTGTCCTTTGTTCCTTTCGTGGTCATTCCTTGTCTCTGTTGTCGCGCAGCAGCACTCTTTCAACCACAGCAGAGATCAAAGACCTCCTCTGAAGGGCTTTCACCGCTACGTTCTTGAGTTGTATCCGACTATAGTTGCTTCTGTTCAGGCTATATCTATGACCGCAATGTCACAGACCTATGAAAGACAAAATGTTAATTAGCGCAGAGTCTATCCGTGCTCTAGTGTGTGTGCTACATTTTACATAAATGACATGACGGCTCATGCACTGTGCTGAATACGCTCCGCAACACTGTCACGTAATTATACGCAATTGTGGGACTTTTTGCTCTCTTCTCCGCCTAGGGTGCAAATCTCCTGGCAAGAGCAGCGAGCCTTTGACCACACGTATAGCAAAGCGCACGCGCGCGCGCGCGCAAGAAAAAAAGAAGGAAGAAATGTAGGAAAGAAAAAAAAATAGAGAGAAAAGGAAGATCGGGAAATTACGAGGACACAATGAGGATGGACGCGTGACGCTGAAGGGCTCCAGAGGGGATCACTGGAGGAACTCTCGATGGGGCGTGGCACGAGACATGGCGCTGAGTGAGGGCGTGGTGATGTTGCTTCAGCGGCTTTGGAGCAGCGGCAATTTACTGACGCTGGGGTATGAACGTCACGTTTGCCGCAGCCACATGCTAACGTGTACAGCGTATGCGCAAGAAGAGAGGAAGGAAGAAGTGAAATTTGCACCTCAAGAGACGCGCATTTCTGGGTTGTGAGAAGTAAGGAAAATTGGATTCATGAATTCTTGCGTCTACGATGAATAGGTGGATATGAGGCTCACCGTAGTGAGGGACTGCGGACTGGTTTAGACCAACCGTGGCTGTTCTAATGCTCGTTGAAATATTCGTGGTCTAGCGTCCTTCTTTTTAATTTTCCCCCGTGAAGAGACAAACACCCATGAATTCCATTATTTATCCCCAGATATCACTGAACGGAGCATCGGAAGACAAAGATTCGGACTTTAGAAGCATGTCGAGTGTAATGATTTACACGTGTACACGCCACATACGAACGACCCCGTGGCAACTGGGCAATCCGAAACTTTCCATCGCGACCTCCGAATGCTTCCGAAACTGTTCCGAGGATTGACGAAACTGAAAGGAACGCTTAGAAGCAGAGCACCACTGCCTGTTACCAGACCTCGGCCCCGCTTTAACACGAACACAACGTCTCCGACATGAAAGAGATCCCTGTTTACCTCGTGTGTGAAAAGGAGAAACACGTGACGTCCTTGTTTAGGGAACGGCGAAGAACACGAATACATTATTTACGCGCGCGCAACCAACGCCTCGACTCTTTCTCCGGCGACGATCTCGAGTTCCCTGTTGGTAGATTTTGTTTCGGCGAGGCTTCGCAGGCGGCATCGCATCGCGGATATCAGCTTGCCTCCGAGAGCCAATGAAGAGGTACTTTCATTGCATCCCGAGTGCTTGCTAGTCTGAGAAGAGGACTGCTTTTGTTGCACGAATGGTGTTGGTTCTTTTTTTTTTCTCACGACATCGCGATTTCATCCAAATGAATCACGCGAGCTGGACAGGGTCTCAAACAGGCCTATTACTCGGGCACGCATGATATAACATTTGCTCTACTTATCCTCTTCTGTCGCTGTGTTAAATGCTCTGCAGGAGTTTCCTTATTGTTCCTCCTACGTGAAAAGAAATCTAATACTAAAAGAAAAAAAAATCTGGAGGTATAGCTTTGCTAAGCACGAGATATTGTGCGAAAGCAGGTTCTTGCAGGGGGACACTAACGCCACGTACCTGAAAGCGCGATTGAAAGTGCGTTTCCTTTACTTTGCTGACTCGCGCACAGATGGAAGGTGATGAAGACTATGACGAACAATATAGAGCGCGAGTGTGTGCTTCAGTGTTAGCACAGTGCTTTCGTGCAGTGGGCAGCGAAGTTGAGTTATTTGCGCCGCTTCGGTTTCGGAACCCAATCACGCCAACATTTATTTTATTTCTCCAGGTTGGCCAACGTCACCCACCTCCAAAATCTCGCTTATTTCTCGAAATTTTCCGCATCACGTGGCTGACTTCAGAGGCTTCAGCACGCACCGCTATTCTCTATGTTACGAGGCTAATAGTGTTTTCGCAGTAAAAAAACAAACGCATGACAGACAGTATCTTCGACCCTCACTTATTCTTCAACAGCTCTTTGATGGAATATGATTAGGGTGCATTTCGCATTGAAGTAGTGGTTAGGCCCCTTTGTGTCTTAATGAACCAGTCATTTATTTACAGGCCAGGCCGCTGACGTAACGCCTCGTGATATCCGTACTTAAAAGCACTATCTGCTCTACAAAACAACTGTTTTGTGGGTACGGCTGAATAAGCGCTAAGCATCTCGCACATTATCCTAAGTGCACAGCCCGTTAAGTACGTTGCAGAGAACAGTAGCACGGCGCGATTTTCCGCGGTAGGTAATTCTAACGTGCCGCGCAAAAAGCACTCCGACCACGGACGTCGCTGTCCCTACGAATAATGCTTCCTGAGAGACATTAACGCAATGCTTGTGTCGCGCTAACGGCGCCAGGAGCGGGAGAGCGCGGCGTCATATAACGTCACCCACTCCTGAAAGAGCGTTTTGTAACGCAGTGTATACACAGGGCCATTTGTGTGGCTGCTGAATAAGTGCTTCGTGAGGCTCCGTGTATCAGGGCTTAATGTGCGCTACGTAACGTGGCGCAACGCCGCGTTGCGCGATGTCATGCTTCGCAGGTCGTATCGGTCGTAGAGCGGATGGCTTGGAAATAATAATGGCGCAGTGACGTTACTTCGGTGTCGCTGTTTCATCGATCTTCCGCATTATTAGCTATTGCGGTGCCGTGCTACCCATATCAACACTTGCGGTCTTCTTTGTGGTACAGGTATTGCAGCGCCGGTGGTCTATGCAGTGCACTGCCATTGTGACGCACGTTTGGTGGTGTGTTCGATCCCCTGTTTCTTTATTACATTGCCGCGTGTATTTTGCTCGTTTTTTCTTTTCTTTAGCCGACACAATTTTTGCTAGTGCAGTAGGTGCATTTGATGTATGCGTGTTAGAGCAAAGAGAAGGACGAGAAAAGAAATAGCCGAAGGCAAGAAAGACAAAAATAATCTGATATTTTTCATTTCACTAATACGCTAAGAAGTGCGCTAAACCCAAGACACAAACCTTTTGGGTAATGAGTGCTTAATGTGGTCTGATAATATTGATAGGTACTGGGTAACCGTCTGGAGGAGACCGACAGCAGACGCCTGCTGCTGAGTTTGATAATTTTTTGCAGCTGCCGTTGCTTGCAGCCAGAGTTCCTGATCCACAGCGACTGCGAAACCCCTTTGGGTTCCACTCAGCATACTATAATAAAGTGATTGGTCAAAAATATGGAACTCAGCAGACTGCCACATCACCCTCAGGCGGTGACAAACTTTTCAGATTTTCCCAGATCGTAATGAACAAAGAATTGTTGTATGGCGCAAATCCTTTAAGTGGAAACAATAGTTTGGTTTGGGCTAGTTGGTAAGAGTTCTTAGAGAAAACATAGCGCAAAAAGGACACGGACGACACAGAAGTGGACAGGACAGGCTCCAACTTGCAACTTTTGCGCTTCCTTTTTGCGCTATGTTTTCTAAGAACCTTTAAGTGGAAGATTACAGTCGGCACGTTCGTCTGCTGAACTTTTTGGAAGTTGCCTAGAGGCACAGGCGAAAATTGCGGACGAAAGTTTCGCAGCAGACGCATTTAGGGAGTGCTCGACTGCCTCCAGTGACGTGGCTTCCACCGGCGCATGCGCAGGTGGCAGGCGGTGGTGAGCCGGCGTGGCCGCGAGCGACTCGCGCAAGGCGGGCGGCCGTCGGGGGCCCGCTGCCTTCAAGGAGGCCATCTCGAGGCGCCTCTCCCGCGGCTCCGTCCACGATGCCTCTGACTACTGCCTCACTGCTAAGGTGAGTCATACCGAGCACACCGCCTGCGCCACCGCTCCCACTGCGCGCGACTGTCCTGCTTTGTCATCAGTTCCTCCATGGGCAAGGGCGAACTATGCTGACCTCTTTATAAGTTTTACATGCTGGCAATGACCGCCTGTCGCTTTGCGTTGGACATTCTGGTCCCAGTGCTTACAGCAGTAGAATAGAAGAGAGAATAACAAGCATAAGACGACTAGAAACTGACGCAGAAGAATATTTTAATGCCGATTTAACCTGAAACGTCAAAACAGAGGCAGGCCTGCCGGGCCATGGGTAGAAGGATTGGTTTTATTCGCCACAACTCATGCTTCGAACCACGTTGTCATGCATGGCTAATGGAGATGCAGGTGACTTTTAAGGCTTGTACAAAAGTTAACCTGCAGACTTTTCGGCTGTACCTGCGGCGTAGATGTGTTACAATCGTTGTACAAAAACCCGAGATCCCGCTCCCACAAGTATACCACCCTCTTTCAAGCCAACGTGGGTCACCCGAACTACAGACGCATTCTCGAGAGACAACCACTTGTCCTTTTGTAATCCTGGCCGACATCCACGGACATCGTTGGCCTGAAGGAGCAGTTGAACAAGAGAGTTTGCGGTTACAACATATCGTGACTTTAGCCGGTGACAGCATATGCCCCATGTGTACTTAAGCCCCGCATGTCCGTATGCTTGTATTTCACGTATATTCGTAGTCCCGCATGCAAAACCTTTCCTAAGTAAATTCTCAGGAAGATATGGTTGTACTGCCGTTTTTTTTTTACTAAACTTTGGATTAGCAACTATAGTGTGTTAACACATTCTTGAGTTTTTCTTACCTAAAGATATAATGAGATATAGAAAATTTCGCTAATTAGTAGCCAGACTTTTGAGCTGGACTAACAATATCTTCATGGCGTGTGCTGCTAACCAGAGTGCTTTAGCGTGCTAAATAAACCAAGGAAGCTCTCTAGTAGGCGGATGCTTAGGTGTCTGCACAAAGGGGCGTAGGTGTTCAGGGCTCAGTTTTATTAAAAAAACCTTCGCAATAGCACCCACAAACAAATTCGTTTGAAACGCGTTTAAGGCAGCGCCGCGTTTTTAATCTAGGGCTTCACATAAAGAATTCCTGTATGCATTCATACAAATGAACGCTGTGCGACGAGATATTTAAGTTAAACGAGCCTGCTTGTTTAACGTCCGGTTTATTAGACGTTAAACGTTGTGATATTTGTTAATAACAGCATAACGATAAGGAAGGCTTCAAGAAGTACGATTTCTTAATTATATGTCTGATTATGAGCAACTCTACAAGTAAAATCTTTAAGCGGGAAAACTTTAAGAGGGAGCACATTGCATTTAGCTCACAATACGGCGGACCTGGAAGTTACGAAAGCTGCGTTAATAGCTTCCACAGCACTCACCGCAGGAAATACAGAGAACCGCCTCGTTGCTCACAAAAAAAAAGAAACAAAAATACAGTCCGAGACTAATCGGCGACGCCTCGTCCTAATGAAAGCTTTTGCCGGCAAATGAGATTCGGCAAGAAGGCGTTAATTTTGGCGCCCGCATTAAGAGGTAAATCTAATCAAGCTTTCATCTGGGGCACAATGAAACACCTGGAATGCAACGAAGGCGACGCAACAAGAAAGAGAAGTTATTCGGGATTCATGAGAGATGCTTGGCGGCAGTGCGCTTACGGTGGAATGGGGATGAACGGAGATGGTGAAAAAGAGAGAAAACTTTCTTATTTTGACTGGCCGATGAAGCAGCCGTCCTCTTAAGGGCTTGAGTCTGTGCTAAATAATTTCTCGCAGTCTGTGGGTTACAAACGGCCTTCAATTACGCGAGTGCTGTTTAAGTGAATCAGTCCATTTGCGTCTGTACAAGTACGGGACAGGCAACGAATGGTTTTCGATCCGCAGGCTTGCTAAAGCATCTAACGTATGCCTAACGGACACCTAGCGGTAATTTCGTGGATAGCCTTACGACGCTGCTGTTCGAGTTTACTCGCGTTAACCAGACGTTGGGAAATTTATTCTTGCGGATATTTAATCCGAACCCCAAGTTCTGGCTCGGCTCGTTACTTATTTTTATTCATGATGCCCTCAAAGGCCCACACTTTGAGGGTACTACAGGACGGGCAAATGTTCTCAACGCATTTCAATGTGAACAATTAAAAAAAAATTCGGTTAATTCTTTCAGCTCCATCAAACGAAGGTTGCGCAGGAAGAAAATGGTTCTGGCCAAATGTTCAGGGAAATCCCCCAAGGTGGATTAGATTTGTAATGAGGGAGCATGAGTAATTATTCATTACAACCCGGAGCAGAATGAATTTTTCTTTAGCTACAAAGTTTCTGTAGAAGCTCTATAGATTTCCTTTGTAGCTGTATGGCTGCGCCGCTTGGGTGGACATATGAGTAATATTAGCCCTTGACTACAAGAAAATGGTTTGTTGGGAAGTAAGCTAACGAGCCGATGAATGAATAGCACAAGGCGTAAATTGTGCGTCGGAACAAGTAAACTATGTCAATAAAGCGAAGCAATTTGGGACATGGCGTTGCATTACTAGCCCGAACGAAGTCGCTCCCGGGTGTCGTCTGACAAGCTGGCGTTCCTAGCTGCTGCATTATTCAATCCAATCCCACACAATCTACTCGCTCACCGAGGCTTTCCACTTAGACTCATTCGCAGTGGCCTCTTTCGTTTTTATTTATTATGCGTTATCCACGCACCTGACAACAGATGCGGTTTCCACAACATGGCTACGGAGATCGTGCAGCGAAAAACATGTCATAAACATACGTCATGAAGGAGAATAAAGTGAGCATTTATTGGCACAAATGCCTCACAGTGTTTGAGTTCGTGCACTAAGAAGCGTAAAAATGGACTTTCTAGCATCTAAATGCTGACAGTGCAGTGGAAGTTTCTTGAAGGTCAGCAAACAGAAAGTTCACTGTGTAATACAGCTGCGACAGGCAGGGGAAGGGACCTATATACACCTATATACCGGGTGTACCAGTTAAATGTAACCAAGCTTTGAAAAATACGAAGTGCTCTATCCTAGTGAAACCAACTGAGGGTTGCTCACAGTCACGTGGCTTAGTCTTCAGTATTTTTCGTTCTTCAAAGTTAATTATTTAGTTAAGCCTAATTAGCTAACTTTCTAATTATTGCTTTGAGGAACGAAGTGTCAATGAAAAAGTTGTAGATCATCTCGAAAAACTACTAGCAGCGCTGTTTCGATCAAGCTACGATCCATGTAGCTTTATTTATTGGCTATCCCGTGACCATCTGCTAGCTCACATCTCTGCGCCAATGTGCACGCAACGACTTATCGGGGAGAGCGCTCCAGAAAAAAAAAAAAACGGATTTTGTTCTCTAAGACGCGCCTTCGGACGCTGAAGTGGCAGCGTTGTTCATGGAAACTTTTTTTTTATTGTGCGAGGTATGATTTAAGGCCGGTTAAGAAACTACTTTGCTTAAACAGTACCTTGGTGCAAACGTTTCAGTTAGCTGTTTTTCAGAGAGACCTACAGTTGTTTCATTGGTACTTCGTTCCTCGAGTCAATAATTAATAAGTTAGCTAATTAGTCTTTCCTAATGAATTGGCATTGAAGAACGAAAAAACACTGCAGACTAGTTGACGCGGCACTAAACCCTCAGTTGATTTCATGTGGCTAGGACACTCCGTGTTTCTTTCAAGCTTGGTAACATTTAGCTGGGACGCCTGGTATATATATTTCATTGTGAACGGCATTAGGGTGAGCGCCTATGTTTCAAACTATTGTAACATGTTCTTGCATGTTTAATAGCTTGGCAAGAGTGTGCTCCAAAATTTTAATTTAGCCGCAATTGTCACGCTGCAGACTGAAGATCTTTACAAAGCGGTATTCATAGCTGTTAGTAAGCGCAGCTTTCAGACGGAGCAGCTGGTAGAGGTTTCCAGGCGACGAGGTAGTCGGTGTGCGGAGTAGTGATTTATAGAAAGGAACAGGATAACATTATGCGAAAATTTCTTCTGCAGTTAGACTGAACGTAGGTGAAACTATCCGTTCCATTATGTTCTGTTACTAGTGTCTTTAAAAAAAGGCTTCTGAAACCAAGCTGAGGACTCGACGCGCGAGACCAGCATAACAAAAAAAAAACTTAGTGCAAGAGAAATCGACAGAACGGAGTTAAGCTAATCACTAACATAACCCTTCAAAACCTTTCCCCAAGTTTCAAGAAAGTGCATGCGGAAAAACCATGTAGGCTGAACAGACACTGCATTTCTCACGCCACGCACATGCGAAGGAACCTAACTTGTTAAGAAAACATTAATTGGCTGCAAGAAAAAAAAGGAAGCCTAGCTGACAGCCATTGCTTTGTTTCCTAATCTCATATATTTTCAGGAGCTTACAATCCAGCTTCACTGGAAAAAGCAAGCGGAAAAATGCGTAGAAGCGGAAATAACCGACGTATTACCGAGTAAGATACCGCATATAACGCTACAGATTGGGGAGAGTTGCGACATGTGGCCATTTTAACCCTGTCGGGTACATCCGTGCCTGAATGAGCGCATAATAAGTGGTTATGACAGCACAGCGAGCTATGGAGCGGAAAAGGTGGAGGTGACGTCGAGAGACAGGAATCGAGCAGAATGGGTCAGGGAACAAACGTGAACAATGTAGTCCTAGCTGACATCAAGAAAAGGAAATGGGCATGCTCAGTCAGGACATGTAATGTGAATAGCCGATGGTCCCATAGCGAGGAAGATGGGCAGATGAGAGGGAATACGCTGGCTGCCATTGCAGCAAGAAGAGGTTAATGGGATATGCCTTTGCACTGCAGTGGATGCGGCTTTGTTGATGATGGTGATGATTATTGATAAGGAGAAAGGAAGGAAGGAATATATTAAGAGTCAAAATCTCACACAGAGACCTAGAAGCAGAAAGAATGAAAGGAAAAGTGAATAAACAGAAATTGAAATGGAAAAGAAAGAAGGAACGAAAGAAAGAAAAATCAAAGGTAGGAAGAGATATGAAATGAAGAAAAGAAAAGAAAGAATAAAGAAGAAATTAATAGAAAGAAAAAGAGAAATGAAGAATTAACGATTGAATGAATGAATGAATGAATGAATGAAAAAAGAGAAAAATCAAATAAAGGAAGAAAGAGGCAATGAAGAAAGAAAGAGAAAAAGAAAGAAAGAAGAAAGGAAGAAAGGAAGAAATAAATAAATAAAGAAAGAAAGAAAGAAAGAAAGAAAGAAAGAAAAGATAGGCAAGGAAAGTATTGAGTGAAAGACAAAAAGGAGAAGACAGCAAGCTGAAGCAAAAGCTATATTGAGGACACCTTTGTCGTTCCGACAAACAGCACGGAACCGGACACCGAGCCCTTTTAGTCGCTGGATTCTGTAATGGTTCCTCGCCCATAGACCCATTCCGGCCGACTCCCGGCGAACAGGCGGACAAAGTGAGGCCCGCTCTACGCAGCGAACGCACCGAATGCTGCGTTGTCCGAGAGTAAACAAATGGTTTATGTAGTCCCCTTGGAAGCCGCTAGCCATTGGGCCGCGAAACCTCTGGCGAGGTTAACGAATGGCAGAACGCCAAACGAGATGGAAGGCAGATACGATTTGATATATAACACGCCCCGAAATGACTGCCTGAACCTGCAGGCTCGGCTTTCCCCTCGGAGGATGCCAGATGCGCCAAGTTGCAATGCCTATAAAATCTTACGTTGGCCAAAAAGTTGCTTGAAACGCGTCAGCTTGGCGTCGGGTAATGTGCAGAGGCGGATTTTTGAGCAACTTTTGGATAAAGAGAGAATGGCGCGGGGAGGGGTGGAGGAGGGAAGGGCATGGTGAGAGAGAAGGGTGGAAGTTTGATTTCAACATTTGCTTGCTCTATTATTAACGGCTAGAAAAATACGGGTGTCAACCGAAAAAAAAACAGACACACGATGAAGGCAGACACGGGCATTTATTGCCCTTTTTTTTTTCGACTAAGAAACGGAAGAGAATTGTGGTTTTCTCAAAAGAAAATCTGTCGCTTCTGGGGTGAAGAAAAGCAGATGCTCCTGCTCCCCTTAATCCCTTCCCACAGCTTATTTTTTAAATCTGCCTTTCTGTTTCAGTTTTGTGTCACATTTCTAAAATACAAATTTGCAAACACTTTTCGGACCCATAGCCAATGGCTAGAACGCGATGACAAAAGCGACTGCCGTCATGCTCAGATTGTATGAAACTTATTGGAAGACGCGAAACTGCTACACACAGGGCGAAAGTCCTTGAGATCATAGGCAATGATGCTAGCGACTGGGGAAGCAGTGGCGGAAGGCAGATCGCTAGAAAGATGATTGCTAGCCCCGTCCGATCGATAGCTGAGAAGATAATTAACTCTTTTTTCACCTCCAGAGGGAATTCAGCGGCACCGTGTACTGCTTTCTGCTAAGCAAGACAAATAACGCACCCAGAATGCGATTTGCCTTTCAATTATTATTATCTCGTAGTCTGGCGATACGCACATTTCAAGAAGCGCACGAGATAAAGAAAGCGCTAGAGTAAATGTCTTGCGAAATCTGTCAAGATCCGATATTCCTATTAAGAATCGGGAGGAACGCTAAAAGAATAAGGCGCGCGAGCGAAATGAGGGTGTAAAAACTTGGCGCGAGATATCGAGAACTCCCGAGGCGTGCCGTAATTACTTGCACCGGAAAGGATCCCAGATCGATGGCTTGCGTTCCGGGAGGGCGTAATTAGTCTGCGCTGGGGCTCGCACCACCAACTAATAAAACAAGTCCCTGGAGAGAGGCTATCAAGACAGACGCCAGATGGAAACTGGCGATTCGAACAAGCTTTCAACCGCCACGCAAGTTCGAAATCTCGTCAGCTCTATTTGCACAGCACCGACCGCAAACGCACGCAAAAGAGCAGTTATTTCTTTTCAGCTGCACGGCTGGTGTTTGTAAGTCCCGTTTTGGAGCGAAAAGCTCCACTTCTCGCATGCAAAGCTGAAGGTCAAATGACGCTTGGAATTGACCTCTAACTGGAGGCTCGCCACAGATGTGGCTGTGACGTTATACCAGGTGACTTGCCACAGCTGTTGCCGCTCGTTCCACCGCTCTCTCGCCAGTTGGGTCACGTGACTAACCACGTGATTCGCTCTGGCTGAATAAAGGCGAGCACTCGTCGCCTAGACACCGCGCGATTGTCCGGACACGTGGAGTATCTGTTACGGGTCCAAGTTGGACTTATTTTTGGAAATGTGGTGGATTGTTTGAAGGTTACTTCACTCCCGCCACCGGTTGGCCCGGTATTGCACTGCCTCCGGGATCGGCCTTGTCTTTAGCGCGTCTTTACTATCCTGTCTTTCTATCCCCTCTTTCAACTCTCCTACTATCTGCACGTGGTAGCGATTGTGGCTCAGCTTGAGCCAGTGAGCAAGCCTGTGCACTTTCCTTTTCTTACTTCCTGGCAGTAACAGACAGACAGACTAGACACCGCACAAACATGGAGCCATAACCGGTCCCCAGGACGAGCTCTTCGACTGAGCATTGGAGGCGCCGGGCTGCTTCTCGTGATCCCTACGACGAGAGCGTTACGAAGCAGCGTTGTGCAGAGATGAGTTGTGAAAGCGGGCTCGTTGATTTGATGAAACCGATGAAGAGCAGGAGGTAGTACGTCTGCAGAAGCAGCGGCACAGGCAACAAGTGTACCTCAAGCGGAAAAGGGCAGCGGATCCTGCCAACGTTTCCGCGTCGACATCGGCCACTGGTTCGGTTGCCTTTCGCTCCGTATAACCTGGTTCAGTCGAGTTGAGCCACAGCCTTTTTTTTTTGCTATTGTCGCGCCGACATAGGACGGTACCTCTTATTTATCTAACGACGGAGGTGAAAAGTTCTTAGATTTTTAATCTCATCCCCATAATCTGGTGAAGAAGGTGGCCTGTATAGCGGCGCCTGTAGTGCATATTCGAAAGAGTAACGATACGACCGTCGCCAGTATAAGTACAGGGTACAGGGCCGGTACGTTAGTACTGTTGGGCTCAATACAACCTGCAGCGCAACAACAGCGACAGTAGTGCAGGTCACGTTTTACAGCAAATGAACGCTGTACGATGCATGCTGCAGGAAGTTTGTATGCATACCTGGGATAGTGATGTTTCATTAACCCGGTTTCAACTGCTTCTTGATAGAAGCTCTGACCCCATATTCCTTGTTGGAAGTCGTACTGAATGCAACTGTAGCGGAACATCTTTCTCTCTCCTCTCTTACACTCCTTTCATCCCTACCTTTACCACCCGGTTTAGGTGCTGACGCAAACTGCTACAGTTTCTGTGTCTTGCCTCTCTCCATAACCTCTAGTAAATTTGAAAGAAAAAAAAAAGGGGGCGAGGGGGACATCGGAGAGACAGAGAGCCAGGTAGTGTAGAAGCCAAAGTAATCAACCAAGCTCTATTTGGCTACATCGCTCGAAGGGGATCAACAAAATAACGAAACCGAAATAGTCCGGAAGAAACTCGTACGCGCCTGAATACACTAGCAGAGACTAGAAGCGGTCCCACAGGACTGTGTAGTTAAGGTACTTCAGTAACGCGTGTGGTAGCAGCTTTAAACGCCAGCAAAGTGTGAAGACACGGCTCCCAAGAGCTTCTGTTCACGACAGGGTTCTACTGTCTTTCCCTCCACAAAGGCTTGTCTTAAGTGAGTCAAAAGGAAAGGAACCCGAGAGAGAAAAAGCCGAAGCGAACGGCGAGGAAGTCCGGGTTACTTGGCTTGAAGAGGCTGTATAAAAAAAAAAACAAGAGAAAGTAAGAAGTGGAGAAGGTTGGTAATGAGCGCGAAAAGGTGGGTAAACGCACAAGGACTCAACAGCAACTTGCGGCGCAAGGTTAATGAATGTTTCATGAGGAAAGCTAAACAATGTAAGGGGCTTGAAGGAGGTCTTAATGCTGCTGTTAATGCCACGCTGAGAGAAAGCGCGGGAGGAAGAAAATAGAAGGGAAAAGAACACAGCTTGAATAGGAGTGGTGAAGAGGTCACGTCCACGCTTGACCGCACACTGAGGCGCCAAGTGATCACAGACAGCGGCACAGCTCTGCGGGTCTCACACAGTGCAACACAGTGGCGGCGCTTTGTGTTCTGATGCAGTGCAAAGCTGAGGTCATAATTTTTTCTCTGGACATCTTCCGTATTTTAAATGAAATAAATCGATAAGCATTCCTCAGTCAACTTTAACATTTTGTGAACGGACTGCGATCATCCTGAGCGGGAATTGTCTTACCTGGAAGCAATGAAAGCAGCAGCCATTATACCGTATATACTCAGGTAAGGACCGCTCCTTCCAGCTTGACAGCCAGTAATCTCAAAATGCAAACAAATTGGCGAAAAACAATTTCGGTTCACGTTTGCAACACACGGCACCACCATTCCAACCACGAATCATCCAGTTCACGCCTGGAACACTTTTCGCAGAGAGGAGGCTTTGTCATTACGCAGAAAATTCTTTCCCGCCAGTTGTCGTATCATCTCAATTTTCGATGTGTTGTCTCTATGAAGGGTTCGCTGGACCCGCGGTAATTTGGCTTCCACCGTAGCTGGAAAAACTGAGCGGAAAAATGCTGCTTTCGAGTAAGGGCCGCATCTTATCACCACCTCCCCCACCCCCTTCCACAAAAAATGAAGTACATCCTGTACACAAGTGTACACGGAATGTGCTCTTTCTCACTCTAATGCGGCTGTTTTAGGGACGCTACCACTGACGTCATCATATTAGGCGACGTGTAAAACTAGTTCGAGATTGGCTGGGACCTCTTTTTCTGCGATAGATCTCGTCCGTGAAAAGCCAATAAAATAATGTGGCAGCCAATCACGGACAGTTGTAATGAGCAGGACGTTGTGAGAACTCGGTCCCGGATTGGCTGATGCTAGTTACGTCAGATTAGCGCTGCCTTCCGCCAATCGCGGCCGCACGACCACAGCGGTGACTACGAGGCGGAGCATCCAATTTGTGCGTGGGAAGGGCTTGGTTCAAATCCCGTCACTGCCGGGAATCCACCTTAATTTTCTTTTGGGCGCTGGCATTCCCTATATGCTATCTGCTCAAATTTCTCCAGGGAAGAGAAAAAAAAAGGCGATGGTTTAGCTCTGGTTAAACCTGGAGTGACGCGATAGCTACAGCTGGGCGAGTGAACTTGGTCACGTGACCAACCGCGTGACGAACCACGTGATCAGCCATGGCGCCGCGCCGCCGGCAGCTGCTCCGCACCACGTGACCTACCACGTGACAGTGCAGCCACAGGGTGGGGCGCCGCCACGCTGAAGGCTCGAAATGCTACCTTAATGCAGCTATCGCTACAAAAATGCTCGGAAAATGGCACCACACGGTTTCTGACGAAACCACTACCAGTGCCCAAAGTTGGGAGGAACATCTCGTACTTGGTCTAAGGCGCTACAAGCACAGTCGTGGTCAAAAGTCTCTAACCCCAACGTCCAAGTTCCGAACATTGTCGAGCTGCATATTGGCGCCACCTGAGGACGAACTCCTGCTGTCGAGACCAATGCGGTTGGCCGGTCTCGCCACCAGGAGTGCATCTAACGTTAGGTGGCGCCTGCATGCAGCGCGGCGCTGTTCGGAACTTGGGCGTTGGGGTTAGAGATTTCGATGCCGACTGTACATAATGAAAAAAGCTTCAACCAAAGCAAGGAAGAGATCCTACATGTGTAACACTTTTTGCGTCTTCTGGTCGTTGAAACAGTGACGTGCGCACCAGCATCGCGCGCGCACAAATAGCGAAGTGGCAGAAACTTGAGACGGAATCGTGATCACTTTTTCACTTGTGCATACGAGAAAAAGGCTCTGGCCATTTACATGGTACGCACACAAAGTATGAGGCTCACGTGCTCTTTAAAAGGGGCTCATTTGGATTTTGAACTTTAAATTCGAGAATAAAAAAGCTCTTGCTTAGCATGGAAAGAAACCGAAGTGGCGCTGTTTCAACTGCTGAAATTTGTTTGCTTGTGTGGGTTGATCGCTGCTTCAAACACTTCGTTTATTAGGTTGTTTCCCGTATTGTGTTAGATTCCTAGAAATCAAAGCGGGAAAGGTTGAACGACTTTATACGGCGCCAACAGTTCGGCGCTGCTTCGTATGGCTAGCTCGTTCCACGTCGGTATATTTACTTATTTACTTATGTGAGCGACGGGTGCAGTGAGCCGGCTTTTAGTCAGTGAGGCCTGATCAGGGTATGAAACGTTGGTGGGCGGACGATACTAATGGCTTCATGCTAAGACATGTCCGCGAGGTGTGCAGGTCCTCCAATATAAACCTCCTCTGGGTAAACACTTCGGCAGCGCCCAGAGCACCTGGAATGTCGTGTAGCTAGCGAGGTGTCAGGAGGTGCGAGGGAGCTTGAGGGCGGGGAACGCCATGTTGCAGATTCTGTTACAACGTGGGATACCTGTTCACTAGCCGAACAAGAGACAAAGAGAGAAGGAGAGAGGGCGGGGGGAGGGGGGGTTGAACACGTAGAATGAGCGTAGTGCCACGAACACGCAGCAGCCAGCCCCGGGAAGAGCGCTCCGACGAAGGCCAAATAAAAATAGTGCAAAAAAGAGGGAACGGTAACCGGAGACAGCTTCGACGAAAGCCAGGCACTCTGCAAACGTAAGGGCGCGCGGGGGAAACAACTATCTCGCAGCAAGAACAGCAGCAGGCTCCGAGTCATGACAGCCGTCGACAAGCCTCGCGGCAATGTCGCCGCTGTAAACACGGATCGCCATCGAGCGCGTGAGCTGGACGGCGGCGACGTCACCGGCAGGCACGTGTTCTGCCGTGTGACGCCGGCCAACAACCTACGTTGCGATGTGAACGAGGGGCGGGAGAGCAAAGTGAGAGAGTGGGCTCGGAGCGGAGGCTTTCTCTTTGACCGACCGTTATTTCGAACCCTTCCTCCTCTCTCATGGCGCGCGGGCGAGACTTTCCCCCCTCGCTCAAGTCGCGCGGGCGCTCTCGCGCGCTAGCGACGCGTCGCCACAGCACCACCTGGCGGGACGCTGCGCGGTAGGGGAAGGGGGGGGTGTCCGTGCGTCGCTCGACGGACCACGCGGCGGTCACGTCGTGTACCTAGTCGTCGTCGCCTCTGCCGTGCCAAACGCTCGCAACGCAACACCGCGGTCTCCCATTGTTCATGGCTGCCGGCTCAGCGAGAGACCAGCACAAGGTAAACGACAGGATGGGAAGGCTGCAAGCTTGACAGCTGAGAGACCCTAATTTCGCACTCGTCAAGCTTGTGCATATTTTTGTTTGCTTTTTTTCACTTTTTTTCTCACTTCGCTTTCTCATTGTTAAAGCTGATTCTGGCGGACCATGTTTTTTTTTTCTGTCATCAAGAAAATTGAGTTCGGCGTTGTGCGCACGCATTAATCTCATCGCTTTCATTTTTTGCGAAATGCAGCGGTTCTGCAACTCCAATGATCGCTTGCAAAAATGTAAAAAGTACCTATTTCTTTTCCTGAAAAAAAAAGAAACGAGTCGGAAGTGTCCATATCACTAAAATCATCATGCAGCAGTGTATAAGCTAGAGAGAGTGAGCAAGTGAATCAGTGGCTGAGTTCAAAAGTTTCTCCCGTGTCTGAAGAACGGTGCACGGTATGCGGCCCGCCACATGAGACGAACCAAGGTGCCGGCTATTAGTGGACTGTCTGTCTATATGTGTCAGCAACTTTGAAATTTTGCATTCTAATTTCCTGATGTCAGCTCTTGCTTCAACAAAGCTTCACGCCATAAGCACCGCTCATAATAAGGGTTCTCCAGTGCCCCGAATCCGTGTAGGCAGTGCGAGGCTGGGATGAAAGTGACGACACACATAATCGCTTTCCCGTGTCGCCCTGTCACCACCTCCCCGTTACGAGCTTCACAATTCAGCGTATCGCATTAGTAGCCATGCGGCAGAAGGTCGTTCCCTCCCTTCCAGAGAACTTCTTAATTACCAGTCTTGGAAATTCGAGTTCGTGAAAGCCGGGCGTAACGCTGTCGCAAGTTGCGCCGTTAGGGGGTACTGACGGTTTCCGTCGGTTAACCTCCTCAGGTTAACAGACTGAGAGGAGTATTAAGAAAAAGCACGCACGCTCTGCGCTAGTGGCGTGCCAGAGATGTGGGCTGGTAGCTTCATTTATAGTCTGTTGCAAAAAAAAAAAAAATCCCAAAATTCTTAGATTCGGCGGAGCGAATTCCCAAATGCCGGTCCGCCTTTAGTCGTTGCGGGCCGCTTCCACGGTGTAACATTTCTCGGACGGTCGCCTAGGATCGAACGCGACAAAGCAGCAGAGCTGCGCAGCTGCGGCATGACCGATTACACATTGTACAGCTTTGTCCGGCCATTTTGTGTCGTCGCGAGACTTTACGAAAGCGCGGTGGTACACAATGTGCGCTTCAGCAATGCGTGCATTTTGTGCACTTTGCTATCAGGAAGCAGGCACAACTGAACTTTGAATTAGCTGAAAGCAGGGAATATGTATTAGTTAAAGCAAGCAACGACAACATTTTGTACTGTCGAAAAAACCTCTAAGAGTGCAAACTGATGTCATTTGTCTTCATAAGAGAGCTCAAAACTTTGTAATAAAGATAGGAGATCCGTACAAATACTTTTGTGCACCTTAATTGGCTCTCAAATGCGGCGAAATACTGTTTCTTTTTCAAGCTGATTTTGCAAGTAGGTGTAATGTACAGGGTGTATAACTGGCCTCCTTTCAGAGTGAGAGAGTGAGCACCAAGAATAGGCGAAAGCAGTCGAGCGGGACACAGACTGGGGTAGTGTTACGAGGTGAGGAGATTATCTCAGGCCTGAACAAGGTTAACAAGCTCAGTTGGATACGCTTTTGTTATGCAAGGAGGGCTGACTTGGCCAGTGGTGATTGCGTAATTCTAACGGGGAAGGAAAAATGTGATCAGTACTGCGCATTGAACTATAGTCGACGGTCTTTATTAAAAAAAAAACCAAGGGATGGAATCTCATCTGTGGCGTCTTCAGTTCAACGGGAGCTCAATGCTAAAATTCTCTTAGGCTGCCCAATGTCAGTGCAGATTGAAGAACCCTGGGTAACTGATCGTAATTGCATGCCTTCGCCTACGGGGCCTCTCGTAGATGGTGAGCAGGTTAAAACAAATATTGACCAACGTTCGCGTCCCGCTGCGCAGGCTGGAGGTTCTACGCGTACCAAGTCCAGCCTTCTCGGGCAAACATTTTGAAAATTGGAAAATTGTAAGACACTCTTATGGAAATATTGAAGGTAATGGTTCATTATTCTGACATGTAGCAAAATCTTTCTTTTCAGGTGTTTCCAGCGATCGCATTAAAGAGTTAACGCTGCCATAGGAAATCAATGGCAACGCTTTTGACGATAGCAAAAATGTGAATAGAAGAAAAAAATACAAGACTGCCATTGGGTGATCTGCAGATATAGTGATTGTTATAGTGAAATCTTGCATTATATGAAAAAATTGCGTTCATAAACGGTTTACCGCTCAAAAATAGTTTTTGTCCAGAATTGCTGCGTATGCTATTTTAATATTGAAATGCTTTTAGGTCTCATTCTCGTCAAATTATGGCACACATCACCCGGAAACTGCGGCAGACCTCAGGTCGAGCATGAAGTCTAGCCACAAACCTCCGAATATTTCCGTGAAAATGGCGTCCAGGAGAAAAATATATTCAGCCCCATGCGGGATTCTAACCACCGCTGCCATAAACTGGATAGTTTGGATCCCTACGCGGCCATCGCCGCATTTTTTTTTTCCTACAACAGGGTATTTGTTACACACGTATATATGTACGCGAACAAGATATATACAGGGATTATTTTCAGGGCTGCCAGTTGAGTTGGTGCGCTGCAGCAAATTAGCAGATAACACAGCTAAAAGGGTTGCAAGGAAAGACAACACATTGACAACGCAAACCAATCCGACAGAAAGTCACTTTCTTCGGAAGTGTCTTTCTGCGGGAGCTTAATCTTGCTAAAATGCGATTAGCTAGCTGCATGGTAGCCTCTCGCGCTGTGCACTGGATAACGCCGTCTTCATCATCTTTCACTCGCTTATTCTGCGATGCGAAAAATAGTTTTTGAGAAAAGGAAAGGCGCAGCACGTAACTATCGCACTTCTCGGTGGACACCACAACCACGCCGTGAGGGAAGAGCGGAAGGTGAGAGCTAAAGAAGAAAGAGATAAAAAGGTGCCGTAGTTGAGGGTTCTGAAATAATTTCGACCACCTGGGGATCTTTAACCCGCACTGACATCACACAGTACTCGGACGCCTTTTGCCTTTCGCCTCCATCGAAACGCGGCTGCCGCAGTCGGATTCGTGCCTATATAGGTACTCCGTCTGCCTTCTGGTAGTCATAACAGTAATGATATAAGATGAGAAAGAGTAGAAAATGACATGAAAAGGGGATTAAGGCAAGGTGGTACAAGTCTTTACACTCAACCAAAAGCAAAAGAGCAGAGAGTACAACCAAATCATCCAACGTCAATCAGACAGGAACCAGAGCGATGAAAGTACACTGCACACTAAACGGACTAACGCGACACATGCGAAGTATTAGCGGTCGGAAAAGCTTTCTGTGATAACATGTGGCTAATGTCACGTGGGAGCCGGTTCTACTCGATAAATGGTGCGTGGAAAGAATGAAAACGAATAAGCTTTAGTCCAGCGTTTTGACATCAAAATATCATCTCATGTGTGGTGCGTTGTGTTGTACTGCATGTAACTAAAAAGATTTCGTTTGCGTTATTATGTATTATTTTCAACAGCACTTTTAGCCTGCGCCCTTTGCGACGCAATTCTGCGATGGAAAGTCCAGATCGGCTGAAACAGATCAGTTAGCGTAACCTGCCTCCCGTACGCGTAATAAATAAACCTGAGTGCTTTCCTTTGGACGCTTTCAAAGGTATTTATTTTCCTTTTGGTGCGCCGGTATCAAACAGCGTCGGCGTATTCGAGCAGTGCCCGCATAAGCGATGTGTATACGGCTGCCAATTTAGTCTTACTCGTGGAATGATTCAGGCTGTGCCTTAATAACGAGAAATTTGTTGACGCTGCTGAGGCAATGGATTACATACGTAGGCTCCAGCTAAGCTTCGATGTTATCGTCACACCAATGTACTTTGTCCGGTCAGCTGAGTTAATCGAGGGGCTAATCATTTCGTGCATGCATTGGGGTGTTTTTTTTCTTTTGTTTTACTGTCATTTTGATGCATTTTGAGCGGTTTATACTCATATGCCTAGTGCGGCGCCAGTTGGAACCTGCTGCCAGATAGTCGCTTAAGTGGGGCGGATCTTCGGCGGATGTAATGCTTCGGTATATAACACAATCGTCGGCGAAGAACTGATAGTGTACGCGTGAATTTAAGGAGAGGCCGTTCAAATAAATAAGGAAGAAAAGTTGCCCAAGGACTAGGCCCTGAGTGACTTTTGAAAGGACGGGCGCTGTTGGAGAACTACAATCAGATGTCTGAACAAACTGGTGCCGTAGTGTAAAGTACGAATCTAACCACTGCATGACTTGCCGGTTATTCAACAACAGCCTGACTCAGAAACGAGTTTTAATATTTTTGAAAGAACGCTGCCACACCTTAGGACGTGCAACTATAGCAATCGCTGTAAGAACTAGTTTTTGAATGCGTAAGTTACCCACGGAGGTAATTCGTAGTGCGCAGATTGCTGCTGTTCGGGATCACGACCAAACAGCAAATGCAAAACAAAAAGCGCAAGCCTTAGAATAGCATGAAAAAATTGTAGAATAATAAATTGTGATAAAATATTTCACAGAGAACAAAGCACATTGCAGAACAAAGGCCTCTCTCGTAACTCTACAATTAACACTGTCCTTTGCCAGCTACGGCCACCGTATCCCCGCAAATTTCTTAATCTCATCCGTCCTTCCAACCTTCTGCCGCCCCCTGCTACGCTTTCCTTCTCTTGGAATCCAGTCTATTACCTTTCACGACAATCGGTTATGTTGCCTTCGCATTGCATGCCCTGCCCAATCCAATTTCTTCCTCTTGATTTCGACCAGGATTTCATTAACTCACGTTTTTTGCATGGCTAACTCTTCCCTTTTCCTGTGTATTAAGGCGGGGGTCCCCCACACTCCAGCTTAGCGAATGCTCACATCTAGGCTACGTTCGTGAGAGAATTATGCGCGTTTTTCTTGTTCAAACAGCACACTGTAGGCATCATTCGAACGCTTAATGTACACTCTGTCAATTTATGCAGACCACTGTTGTGTAGCTGCATTTTCAACTGCACATGAGGTGGTACTGCAAATGACGAAGTAGGTAGCTTCGTTTGATTGACCTACTTCAGTGAAGATTTCTGAAGAAACTTCACATGGGACAGCGTCGTTTGGCTTACATATAGAATGGATGATTATCTAGTGTTATGTGCCTTAGAATGTGCGTTCGTTAAATTATGTTTGATCGGTAGCCTTTTAAATGTAGCAAAATTGGGCTTTTTTGGGCACGAAAATCAGCTCTATCATACCCAACAAATCTGGACAGGAGCAATTTTGTGCGGGAAACAGTTCAAAGATGCAATTTTTTCACATAATGTAAGATTTCACTATAACAATCAATATATCCGTAGATCACCCGACGGTAGTCTTATTTGTTCCTGTTAACGTCTTTGCTATCTTCAAAATCGTTCCCTATTGGTTTTCTAAGGCAGCCTTAACTCTTCGATACGATCGCTGGAAACTCTTTAAAGGAAAGATTTTTTAGGGAGCAGAAGAATGGACTATTGCTTTAAATGTTTTCATAACAGTACCTTATAATATTACAATATGCAAAATGTTTGTCCAAAAATGCTGGACATGTGACAGACCTGCTACCTTGATTTCCCGGGGCTTTGCTTTCGCTTTCTTGAAGAAAGTGAAAGTGCTTTTCTTTTTCTTTCTCACACAGGCTGCACTGAATATGACGAGCAGTGTTTCTTTTTTCGTTTCGTCGCTACGTGTGTTTCAAGCTCACAAAAATTTTGATAGACTGTTTATAGGCTGGCCATTGAAATTTTCGCTAGGGATTCCAATTTTAAAAGTCTTTGTCCGAGAATGTTGAACACATGATAAGGTGCACAGCATCAATATTTTTGCCACTTGGGGAAGACTCTATACTAGTGCAGTGTGCGAAGTTTAATCACCTAATCTTCATTAGTTCGTTTGCAATTCCCTCGTCGCGCTTGTAGCACGATGAGCTTGTCGAGTGACGTTCGTGTCTACCTTCATCCTCTGGTCCTCGTCTTTCGCCCTACCTTCACCATGAATTTGATTTTCAAGCCATACACAGCGCATCCTAAGAAACTCCCAGCGTCCAAGCATCTTTTCTTTCCCTCACATGACTCTTTAGTACCGTTCTCTCTACTAGGAATTAAAAATACACGCTTCAAGCAGGCGTCCCGGTTTAGGTTAGAGGTAGATAATGATGTCATTTGTAAGAATAATTGGGTTGGAGTATTGTGCAGATTCTCACATATTATTAAAGCTAGCTCCTGCAAGGGTTACCCGCATTTCTGCAATTACGTTAAGATGCTGAATTCTCCCCCTCCGCCATTTACCTGCACTTAGAGCCTGAGGCGTGTAGTGATTATGAGAACGCCGTAGTACCTGGTGCCTTCGCATGCGACCCAAAACCAGCACACCGAGACTGCGGATGCATAATTGGTTGATAATGCGCAAAAGTAGCGGAGATAGAGTCGAGCCCACTTATAACGGCCGCAGAAATAACCAACGCTCGCTTTTTTAAAAAACATGAACTCACGCATATGATCTGTTTGGGCAGGCAAATCAGTGTTTGCGTTCCCTTCATGAATAGACAACCATTAATTCCTTAGAAATTAATACGAAAAAAACAGAGCAATGTTTTTCCGGCCCAGAAATTGGACCATTGATTTCCTGGTCTTTTCACTGTGGCTATGGTCAGCTAAAATTAAGCTTTTCTCGGAATTTAAATGCCTTGGAGTGTATTTCAATGAACATTTATCATGGAATAAACATATAGACACTACGACAAACAAAATAGCTAAGGTAGTGGGTATTCTGTTTAGGCTTTGGTGTTTTCTTACCACAGTGTGTGAAAAAAATTATCTTTCAGTCACTGTTTTCTTCCGTTATAGGTTTCTGCTTTTTGGTCTGGGGAACCACCTTCTTTTCGAACGGTAGCAAACTTCACAAACTACAGAAACGAGCCCTTAGAATAATCGCCAATGTTTTTCGGAACGCACATACAGAAGTGATTTTTCATAAACTGAATATAATTCGTATCCCGCAGCTATACAAACAAACCTTATTAAGGCGCTACAGAACTACAGGCTATAAATCCAGTGATCTTCTTCAAGGAAATGTACAGGCTTGAACACAAGTCTCACAATTACAGCACGCGTACAAAAAATAATTTCATAATTCCGCAAAACCGAACCAATTACGGATGACAGAGCACTGATTACGACTTGCCACTTCTAAACTCAGTTGATTAATTACAGTGTACAGATTACATTTATTTTTTGTAACCTTATCGAAACTTGGTATTTCTGTAAAAATGTTTTCCACATTGGGTGCATGTTTTTGTTTTTGGGCGGAACTGTACCTCTCCTTTTCTACAGTCTTTATTCAGCATTATTTGGAAGTGCCGTTTTACCCTCTTGTTGTTTCTGCAAGAAATATTTATTTGAATAGTTATCTCTTGCGCCGAGGTTGCCGAGTTTTGTATGGGGGCGCAGCCCCTCGTCAAGCCTTTGATAGGCTTTTTGGCTGCTCCCCTAACATCTCTGCGATGTTGAAATATATATGGCTTGACTTAATAAGAACGAGTGCGGTGTTACCGTCAAATTATGTATCAGGGCAATGGCAAATCGTCTCAGACGAAACGAACAATTTTGGCCGCACCACTTGGCTGCACAGATTGAGGAGGCGTCGTAAACTCCCCCCGAAGTTAAAGAGGTCGCGCTTCCAGCAAGCACTGAGATCGAAGAGAGTCTCTCAGCCTTCACCACGCCGCCCCGGAGAGATCACGTCGACCAAAAAAAAAATGGAACAAAAAGGCGGCATTGAAACAGTAAGTAACTACCCGAGAAGCGCATACACCGATGGCCTACGAGGGCAATCATTGCCTGCGTGTTTGCCGGCTGGTCAAAGCATCCCAAGTGAAAGAAGAAGCGCGGTGGGTCGCGAATCAACTAACATTAGTGATTTGAGAAGTTGGAATGCATTGCTGGCCATGCTGGTCACGTGGTATGCGTCGCCTGCCCAGCCGGCTCCATCTTTTGCGCTGCTACCATGAACCGAGCGTTAGAAACTGGACATTGCAGCAGATACATTTTGGCCACGAACGCTGCGCTGCTTTCGTCTTTGCATAGGTCTGGGAACGATTGGTGAAGCTCTTGAAAACACACATGATCAGAAGCATGTAGATTTGTGGCAGCGCGTTGCTGATGCATAGCTGGCCAGATGCTTCCTCGGATGACTACTCTCCTGCGGTCCACAACATCGCAGAGCCGCGTACTCGGACGAAGTCGTTGAACGCCAAGCACGAGCACTGCTCTACCGCTGCGAATCTGAGTAATGGGGTCGACCTGCTGCCAGGTGCCGTGGACTATTCAATGACGATTAGTTATAGTCCGTCTCTAAAGTTGACAATTTGCAGCAAGCGTCCCTGCGAGGCGTTCATGACCGCTCTGGAGAGCCTGGAAAGAGCCGCGGTAGGATCTGCTTTGAGCAACTAGACGCTCATAACACAGTTTTTTAAAGAAATAAACGCCACTTTTGCTGGACTTGTTACGTTCGCTGTTATATAGAGAGTTCACTTGCTACGACATCGGATATAGCGAACGAAATACGCATGACCGTCAGCTTCGTTTTAAGTGGGCTCGACTGTAATGAGGCAGTGTGGGGAACTGGGTGTCGTGATCTGCCCTGTGGTTTTCGTGGAGAGCCGCAAGCTTATACGGTCTTGATTTCTTAGAGCTTACAGCTAGAACATGACCATGGCACGGAAGTGCTAAACAAAGCTTAAAAATATTCTTACATGGAGCCTCACGACCAAACACATCTGTCCATCACTGTTAGCAGAGCGATATGTAGGAGCTGGTGCTGCGGCGCTATGCATGTGCCTCTTTTCCTGCTTGAGAAAAACAGACTATGCTAACATTAGTAATGTATAACATCAGAAGCGCGTCGTTACGTTGCGATGTAGTTACCGTACATCGTAACCGCGTTCACCAGCTATCTTGTCTCTTCCAGCGGCTTTGTGCTACTTTACACGATGAGGAGATAGGTTAATTATAATCACATGATTATGTATTCCTGCATTTGATTAATTCCCAATTAAAATCAAGACTTCCTCGTCGCTTGGATTCTCGACCATCGGCTCTGTCTTAATGCCGCATTCGCTAACAGCTGTTGGTACCCCACGGACACGAAAGAACAGCACGCGAAAAAACAGCATGCGTCAGAACAGCGCCCAAAAACGGCACAGCGACAAAACAGCACAAGAAAAAAAGGCACAGCGACAAAACAGCACAGGGAAAACAGCACGTTGACAAAACAGCACAGGGAAAGAACAGCACACTCCAAAACAGCACGCCGAACAAAACAACACAGTGACAAAACAGTACGACGAGAGAACAACACAAAGGAAAACAGCACAACGACAAAACAGCGCAGTACAGTACCGAGCCGTCAGTTTGCACTGTGATAACTGCGTCTCTGTTGAAACTATGCAGCACATTTTGTCGGAATGGCCAGCTTGTATAGACGGTCAGACAATGTACGAGTTTTAAATGGAGGCCCCTCACTCCAACGTTACTGTCAATTAATGGCATTTTAGTTTTCTGGCCTTATCATTCGCAACAGCGCCGAACATTATTTAACCGTTCGCCGTTCTTCTGTCTGCAAGGCATTAGACTTCTGGACAAACTCTGAGATCTTCTTGTAGTCCTTCCCGCTGCCTTGAACTCTATACACTCTCATTTAAAACCCTCACATTTCTGCAGTTTCTTTTTGATGATGATTATGATGATGGTGATGAATTTTTATGGCGCAAGGGCAGCTTTGGCAAAAGAGCGTCATGGCAAAAAGTAGTCTTCATTACACAAGGTGTGGTCGAAGGCCTACTTCCGAAGCATATTTCAACCCAGATAAGCCAGACACCAGGCCCGGGGAGAGCTTGTACTCACCGCATGACCGGTGGGCACCAGGGATAGTTTTTTCATTCTATTAAGCACATTATGCTATTATCTTTAACTCTATAACCTCTCTGTAACGTCGAGTAGCATGCCAACGGTTTTTAGAGCTGGCCAATTTCCCTGTTTTAGTCATTAAAGAGCTTAGTGCGCTGCTCTCTCTCTCTCTCTAATTTTAGTGAGCTCAAATGGAGTGTTTAGCACAGCTTTTGTAAAACGGTTTCTCTGGAAGCCGCTACACAGTGAATTATACAAAACTAGCGCAAGTCAGGCAGAAATCACTCTTTCGCAGTCTCATCCAAACGCTGTCTGTCTCAACGATCGTTGTCCCAGTACAAACGCTGGTCTAGCCCAAAATCGAATCCTGTGCTTCTCAAAGCCACGCGTCCACTACCGCCAGCATGTGCACATAGATTCTGCTAGCCATATCATGCTTAGAACTAGATATGCCCAGTTGCACTAAGCACGGATCTAGCCACCTCATATTTAATAGCAGCATTATTTATAGAAGCAAAGAAGCATGCTTAGTAGATGCACAGAATTACAGAAGCAAGGCTCTACCCACCTAGTGCTTCATGCTTCGATTCATGCTGAGTTGAAATAAGCATGAAGTGACAGCAACTTTGACATGACTTCATGGTTAAAGAGATTTGCAAAAACATTACAATGACTTACCGTAAGCAGGGCATTTTGCACTGCTTTAGTTGCGATGCCATTACATCTGCTGTGAACAACTAAAGAAGCGGAGAAGCGGTTTACGGGTTTTGAGAAATTCAACAGCGCGTGCTGTCCGCCCTAGCGGTAATAGTCTCTGGCGTTGAGTAAATATAACGAGATTTTCGCCGAAGTCTCTTCTTAAGGTGAAGAAAGTTTTTGTAAAAATCCTGAGTTTTTCTTAGCTGAGAGGTATTTCAATACATAGACGCGTTGGACAACCTGCGACTACGCAGATCTGTTTAAGAAAAACAATTTTAAACGACTCACCTTTCATGACTTCTTAATTGCTAGAGACGTTACCGTTAGAGGTTTTTCAGGTTTTTACTTTTAAAAATCATTTACGCTTCCTGAATTTTACCGCGTATCCTTACGACTGCATGTTTATTGCCGTCTGTGACAATAACGTCTTTACTGTATTTAAACGTCAGACACGTCCAAAATGAACTTCGAACTTTAATGTAGGCAATGCACATGACACATGATGACACACGCAGAGTCATTTGGAACAGCAGAAAGAGTTGGAAGCAGAAATAAATACGAGTGATTAGCGGAGCGCTCGATGTATTGCTCGCTTGGAATCTCTAAAGAAATGTCTTCAGCTTCCGGTACTTGCGGTGTCAAGTTTAATTAGAATCGAACCGTGTCCAGAGTAATTTCAAAGTCATAGGGACTGTTTGACATTTTGTTTTTGTAGTGCATGACCTCTAAACCTTAATTCAAGGATGAATGGAGCGATAATGCGTCTTTGAGCAGCTATAGTGGAGGGACAGAAACAATGTTTTGGACTTAGTCGGACAAAAAAAAATAAAAATAAACGCGCGGAAAGCGAGTGCCATTTAATCGCAAAGCTTGAGGAAGTGAAGGCACTGCAGTGTAGAAACGATTTTCTGCTCCGCGTCCGAGGTTGCCTTAGCAACGTCTTAATTTTTCTGTTTGTGTGTTTGTGTTTTCGTAAATTATCCGATCCTCGTCGTATACGTAGCGAGGAATGAAATCAGCGCTGAAGCAGCGGGGTGTTTACTATGCGATGGTAACGGTATAACTAGCATTAATAATTAAAATATTGATGAAAAAATTGACAAATTTAGCTTTGTCGAAAAACACGGGTGAAATTCGCGTCACGTGTTGCATAATGGCACAAGCAACCAAGCCGCTTGTTTTGCTACACAGGGCGCCGACGTTCCGGGAAAGTTGGCGGGTTTGCGCCTCTTGCGTTTCCAGCCGCGCAGTCGCCAGCTGCAGCCGTCGTTATACGGTCTTCTTTCTCTTCCTTCCTTCTTTTTTCTTCCCTCGTGCATTGAGGCGTATAATTTTCTTGCTCCCGCCCGAACGCGTTGGGCTTCTTTTGTTGGGCACAGGTGCCTCCGACAGATGACGCCGGTACACGCCTCGTCGTTGTTGCGAATTCGCTTACTTGCGACGCTGCTCTGAAAAATTTATTCGCTCGTGCCTCTATTCGGTTCGGTGTAGGCCAGGCGCAGAACAAACGCTGCAGGCCAACGTTTCAGTGCGCTGCATTTGGGAACGAACCTGCAACGCTAACGAACAATGGTTAGGCGTAAGTTTTGCCTGACTAACGAGGCTGTTCTCTGCGCGCTGACACGAGCGCAAGAGAAGCCACGTGGCATCGGAGCTAAAGGAAATTAATAGCAATGCGTGGTGGAGCTGAGTGTATCCAGGACGGGACTTGCTTAATGCATCGGTATAGAGGGCAAGAGAGTGGAGAAAACAGGGTGCCGACTATGCAGAGCCCTGTACGCACGAAGCGACCCGGGAATGGGAAGTCTGCACGGTAGAAGCAAAAAAGGAAGAAAAAAGGTAGAAAGTAAAAAAAAACCGGGTCTTTCTCAGTGAGTAATCACGATAGCTAGCGATGCAAAAAAAGTTAATTTTAATCGACACTGCATGCACTCTATCGCGGACGGTTACCAACAAAGTTTTCATATAGCGCCGAACTAGCTATTCACACTTAGAGCTCAGGTGAGTGCGCGGCAAGTATGTTGGGGTGAAATTGCTGGCTTAAGTGAATGAGTACGCTTATGGATATGAATTTCGCCGCTTGGTTCACCCAGAACGCCTTAAAATATGGACGGTGGTTTCGAATGACAAATGCCTCGTTTTCTTGGTTTGCGCTAAAAGCCACTAGTTGTGGTAAAGGTACACGGAAAAGAGAAGCCTTTCATGGCGAAGCAGGTCCCGCTTTATGCATCCCTACCTCCTTCCTGTTTTACCTGAAACCTCATATTTGCGTGCCTCAAACACGAGGGTCACCGTGAATCTCCACTTGAAAGCTTTGCTGCAAGAAAAGTAGTTTTATGCGTGGAAACGAAATGCGAGCGAAACCTGCTAACGAGGCGAATTTAATTCGCTCGGTAGAAAACAAAACTGAGCTTAAATGAAAGAGGAATAGGCGCGGAGGAAGTTGAAGAACTTCATATAGAAATGAAAGATTATCAGATTTAATGTGGTAGTAACACCGGGGAGAAAATAACATACGCGGAAAGCGTATGTCATCAGTCTGCTTTCACTTTGAATTTTACTCTCGTTATGACCTTTCGTTTCTCAACTTTTATTATCGAATGGCTTGGACGAGTTGAAAGTGTTGAATTTTCGCTTTGCCGACCTCCGGACCCATCCACTTCCTAGTACTCGACGAAGCCCACATCCCTCTTCAGCAGCCGGCGGCGTGCCCCTGTTTAAGAAAGTTTCAAAACCCTTCCATTTTCGGCTCAGACGGTCCTTGACGCGTACTAACTCTGTCGTCGCACCACTCTCTCCCCCTCTTCTTTTCATCTCCTTTTCAGCGCTCAATTTACATACACCTTTTTTACATTCCTCCCTCTTTCTTTGCCCTCTTCGCTCGTTCGTGCGGTGGCTCTCGACACACGTACACTCCGCGGACGCATTTCCCTGAAAGTTGATTACAGCGGAGGAGCGCATACGGTCCACTGGTCTCAGCCCGTCCTTTTTGTCTCAAACCAGAGAAAAAAATTTAAAAAGATAGAAGTAAAAGAATAGAAAGTAGCATAGAAGCCGGATAGAGAACGGAGAGTGCTCCTCGACGGAAGGAACAACGTTCGCGAAGTCAAGAAACAGTTCAGTCTCTTCGAGAATGCGGTGAAGGTGGAAGAGGAGGGAAGGGAAGTAGAGAAAGAGAGAGAGAGCGAGGTAGTTGAAAAAGGGCGGACGCAAAAAGGTGGAAGGGAGAGTGAGGTGGCTTCCGAGCGACGCCGCTTCCAAAATAAATGGTCCAATTTGGGTCCGGAGCACACGTGAACGACGCTGCAAAGTGTTTCCCTATCGATCCCTCTCTCTCGCGAGAACCGAACCCTCTCCTCCCTCTTTCTCGCTTCCGTGCCTTCGTGGTAGCGCCGGGCTGCGCGAGTTGCAAAGGCAGGAGGGGGGGGGGGGGCTCTGCAAGAGTCCCCCCCCCCCCCTCTTTGTCTGTCTGTGTGTGTCCGAACGAAGCCTGCCCGCACAGAGAAGCGCGTGAGCCGCGGGCTTGTTTTAAAACGAGCCTAAATAACGAGCCAGAGTTGAGGCGCGAGGGAAAAAAAAGAAAAAAAAAGGAACGAAAGGAAAAAAAGCAAAAAAAGAGAACTAGTTGGAGGGGGGAGGGACAACGCTTTGGGAAGCACAAGGGTGTGCCGGTGTGTGCCGTGCCACAGTGCCTTTGATCTCGGAGAGAAATGATTGCAGCTTTGGTGCTTCGCCGTTCGCTTATTCGGACTAACGAAGGGACTCGAATATCAGGAGCGCGGCGCGCTAGCTGCTCCTTCTGCTGTTCATTGGATGGAGACGCAGTTCTTAAGGGAAACACGGTGTATAACCTCGGATAAGAACGAGTTGCCTCCGCACTCTCGTCCTGGTTTATTTAAGCGCGCTCCTTCCTTCGTCGCAGCGTTGCTTTTCTAAATCGCAAGTATGAGGGAAATGACCCTCTCAATCTTCGCGGATGAGCGTTATAGACGTCATAAACAAAGTTGCGCGTTTGGGCATAAGCGGACCGGTATATTTATACTCATGTCGGCTGGCGTCATCTACACTCGAGGCGTTCTTCACTCGGGACTTACTTGTCCGTTTCTGTCATTTTGTTACCTAGTTTGTGAACCTCGGAAAGAGGCTTAGGCGTTTAAACGAACACGCTCGGATCGTAACGTGGCACATGAAGTGTTCACGATGGGGAGAGAGGGACCGCGGGCCATTTTTATTGCCTGGTCTGTGCGTGTGGGCCCCGCAGCTTCGGAGGTGCGTCGTGTAAGATACGGGCACTCAAATATTTCACCCGGAAAGACCGGGCGTTTAAATAAATTGCGGAGGCAGTTTTCAGGTTTTTCTGAAATAATGGCCGCTCATGGAGGGTGGCAGGGAGGGGGGTGTGCGCATTAGGAACCCTTTTTCAACGCTTGCGGCAACAGAGACGCGTAATTGGGTCAGTGTTTTCTGCCGCGCGTAATTTAGGGATCTGCCGACCGTGGGACGCGTTGTTTTTTTTTCTTTTTAGCTTGTGCGTGTGCGCTCGTTAACCTTTGGCAGGGAGCTGGCGAGTCGTTTCTTGGAGTGAAAAGTGTTTTGTGCCCCCTCTTCGGGTGTAATAATACCCGCCATTCTGCGATTCTTATTTTTCGGTTCTGTGTTGCGAGAACTCTTATACGACTCTCCTCGCGTAATGCCACTTTTTATGCAAGTGGAAGCGCACCTCCCGCAACACTGATGGACGCGCCTTACTGCCCAAGCAAGCGAGTGAAAGTTTAAACGATCGTTTTGTTTTTTTCCTCATGGGTGGTTCCTTCAATGCCTTCCCCAAAAGGCTGTCCCTACAGACACGACAATCGTTCCCTGTCGTGTCGCTCAAAGGAGAGAACTGTCTGATCCTAAACGCATGAAATCTCGACTTTACTTTTTACAGTTTAGCATTCTTACGTGGTCGTACCCAACGATTCCGGACAAAAGCATTTTTCAATGGGAAAGAGTTTGGGAACATAACTTTTCATAAATTGGAAGATTTCGGTGTATAATCTGTTCGCAGATATCCCCTCGGCAGGCTTGCATTTTTGGCTATTAACGTTTTTCCTTCTTCAAATGCTTTCCACGTCGGTTTTCTATGGGAGTCTTAAGTTCTCGATGCGAGTGAGGGAAAAAAACTTTAAAACAAAGATTTTGTTAAGCACCAAAAGAATGGACCATTACGTTTGTAGCGAACCTACGACTGTCGTGGTTTGAGCTGTCTTGGCTCAGCGAAAAGATGGGTTTGAAGAATACGTAGTTGCGTACGCTAGTCGCGTGCTCACCAAAGCTGAATCCAACTATTCCGTCACGGAGAAGGAATGTTTAGCTATTGTATGGGCACTAACTAAATTCCGGCCCTATCTGTAAGGCCGCCGCTTTGACGTCGTCACGGATCACCATGCGCTCTACTGGTTATCGTCTATTAAAGATCCATCCGGTCGCCTCGCTCGATGGGCTCTTCGCTTTCATGAGTTTGACATTCGCGCCATCTACCGTTCCGGCCGTAAGCACATGGACGCCGATGCTTTGTCTCGTTCTCCCATTCCCAGCGACGCTGCCTCCTCCTCGGCGACAGATCCCGTGCTTTCGTCACTTACCATCGCTGATATGCCTGCGGAGCAGCGGAAGGTCCCGTGGCTTGCTTCCCTCATAGACGCCGTGTCTTCGTCACAAAACCTAGCGCCTTCAAGAACATTACGGCGTCAAGCTCCGCACTTTGCCCTCCGGGACGGCATCTATACCGCCGCAGCTATACATGCCTGATCGTCGGCGGTGGCTTCTCGCGATTCCCCGCCATTTACGATTTCAAATTTGCGCCTCTTACCACGCCGACCCTCAGTGTGCGCGCACTGGTGCACTGAAAACACTGAAAAGAATTTCTCAGCGTTACTATTGGCGCGACATGTACGCCTATGTTCGGAAATACGTCCGATCTTGCATCGCCTGTCAGCGGCGGAAGACATCCGCTCGTGTGACCGGTCCATTGCAACCACTCCCTTGCCCGGCACGTCATTTCGATCGCGTTGGCGTTACGGCCCGCTTCTCTGTACGGTCTCTGGGAACCATTTGATTATCGTCGGCGTCGACCACCTCACCCGGTATGGCGAGACGCTGCCCTTCCTGCTGCTATTGCCCGCGAAGTTGCTATGTTCCTGCTGCATCATTTTGTTTTTTCGCCACGGCTTGCCGCGCGAGCTGCTGTGACAAAGACCGCGTCTTTTCCGCGTCGTTGAAGCTCTGCTTACCGAATGTCGCATCGTACATCGGACCACCAGTGCCCCCGCCGCGGTGGCTCAGTGGTTAGGGCGCTCGACTACTGATCCGGAGTTCCCGGGTTCGAACCCGACCGCGGCGGCTACGTTTTTATGGAGGAAAAACGCTAAGGCGCCCGTGTGCTGTGCGATGTCTGTGCACGTCAAAGATCCCCAGGTGGTCGAAATTATTCCAGGGCCCTCCACTACGGCACCTCCTTCTTCCCTTCTTCTTTCACTCCCTCCCTTGTCCCTTCCCTTACGGCGCGGTTCAGGGTCCAACGATATATGAGACAGATACCGCGCCATTTTCTTTCCCCAAAAAACCAATTATTATTATTATTCACCAGTGCCTACCATCCTCAAACTTACGGGCTGACCGAGAGCTTCAATCGTAGTCTCGGAGACATGCTCACGATGTACGTCACAGCAGATCAGACCAACTGGAGCGCTGTCCTTCCGTTAGTGACGTACGCGTACAACACCGCCAAAAGCATCGACACGATAACGATAACAGGCAAGACGTTTTCCCGATAGGATGCCTAGTTTGGCTCTGGGTTCCAAGCACACCACCATAATTGTCGTCGAAATTCCGTACAGAATACCACGACCCTTATCGGGTCGTCCAGCAAACGTCACCTGTGAATTACATCGTGGAGCCGCTGAACCCCTCTTCTGACTTGCGCCATCGCGGCCGTCCGAGAAACCGTCCACGTCAGCTGCCTGAAGACCTACTACGACCCGCTCCTCTTTCCCTCGCCGTAGGTCGCCAGGGTGGCTCCTCTTCGTTCACGGGGCAGTTGTAGCGAACCATGACGGCCGCGCCTGATGCTGCATACGCAGATCAATGACGAAACGCCGATGAAGACGAGGCGCCGATGAAAGACGAATTTACTGAAGAAGAAGAAGAAGAAGAGGAAGCAGAAGAGGAAGCAGAAGAGGAAGAAGGGGAAGAAGAAGAGGAAGAAGAAGAAGAAGAAGAAGAAGAAGAAGAAGAAGGAGAGGAAGAAGAAGGAGAAAAAGAGGAAAAGGAAGAAGAAGAGGAAGAAGAAGAAGTAGAAGAAGGAAAAGAAAAAGAAAAAGGAAAAGAAGAAGAAGAATAATAAGATGAGGAAGAAGAAGAAGAAGAAGAAGAGGAAGAGGAAGAAGAAGAAGAAGAGGAAGAGGAAGAATAAGAAGAGGAAGAATAAGAAGAGGAAGAATAAGAAGAGGAAGAAGAAGAATAAGAAGAGGAAGAAGAAGGAAAAGAAGAAGAGGAAGAAGAAGAGGATGAAGAAGAAGAGGAGAAGGAAGAAGAGGAAGAAGAAGAAGAGGAAGCAGAAGAAGAAGCGTCCCCGCGCTGCACGAGATCGCTTCGGTTGGACTGGCCGTCTTCTGCGCTGCCCGCCGTTCTGCTCGCTGCTTTGTGTCGCCCGCGGTGAACTCTATCCCCTGTTTTATTTGTGCACGAACCCCCTTTCACCTTACACTACTCAAAAACCAATTATTATTACTTACACTACTCCAATATTCAAAATACAGACCAGCTACCTTGATTGCCCAGGACTTTGCGTTCGCTTTCTTGCAGAAAGTGCTTTTCTTTCTCACACAGGCTGCAATGGATAGCAAGAGCAGTGTTTCTCTTTTCTTTTTTTTTTGCTGCGTGTGTTTCAACCTCACAAAAGTTTCCATAGACAGTTTATAGGCTGGTTATTGAAATTTTCGCTAGGAGAAAGAGAGAAGTTGTAGAGGAAAGGCAGGGAGGTTAACCAGTGAAATGTTCGGGTTGGCTACCCTGCACTGGGGGAGAGGAATGAGGGGGCGTAAAAGAATAAGAAGTAGAGCAATGTGGTCTGTATCTAGCACGACAAACAATGACACTGAAAGTCACAGGTCGCCGCAGCTGTAGCCTGCACATCTTGAGGGCTGCCGAACGCTTCAACCTGAGTAGAACACATCTTCAGTCCTCCATCACTAATACGAGGCAGACAGGCAGCGCAGACGTTCCAATGTGTAGAAAGGCTAGCGTTTCGCTAGGCAATTTTCGCTAGGGATTAGAAAAGAACCAAGCGGCTGCGTCTTTTTTATGCTTCACACCCAACAGCACTTCACAGCCGTCCTTTTTTGCTTGGGTTACGTTGCGCCAAGCGACCATTCTACTCCACACGCGATCTTTGAGCCTTTTTTCCTCGAGATTAGTCGATACTAATAGGATTTAACAAACTACTGTGCGTTTGTCTCACTCTCTTCTGACCTGACCGCTACGTCGGAACCTTGTCGATTTACTTTGTAGGCGTAGTGCTGGAAACACATGCAAATCAGGTGCTCCAAGGTACTTTGTTTTTTTCACGCGGCTTAGCAGGTACAGCGGAGTGTTTTTCTTATGGTTTGCGTACAACACGGTATAGCATGTCAGCGGGCCAATCGATAGAGTGACGGGCAGCTATAGCGTGTCCCAGACACGCAACGCGTCCACTCAAGCCTCTGGCGTGCTGCTCTAGTTACGCTAGATAATAACCAGACTTTCCCGTTTAAGTCCCTCGGTCGTTATTTTTGGCCCAGTCGCGAGTAGCGTCGACGGCGTTGTGGGTACCGCAGGGACGTTGTTTACTCGGCGGGACTCGAAGCCTCCCACGTTTGCCGCCTTCTCTATCTACCAAACCCCGTCTTTCCCTTTCCCTCAATCCCCGCAACCGCGCACTTCCCACCGGCGCGGACGCGGCCAATATCGCGTCGAGAGACGCGGAAATTGGCAACTGGCTCTGGTGCGCCGGAACGGGCGAACATCGAGGAGCGCTACAAACAAAGCGCGCCAACCCCGCACGAGGAGGAGGCGAACTCGACGCGTCGCCTCTTTGTTGTTATGCTAAACCCTGCGTGCAGGCTGTAGAAGACACGTGACTTTCGCCGGCAGAGCAACAAACCGTCGTCAGCGCCGCAGCATCGACTTTCCCCGCGGCGCGAATTCGAGGCGGCACTTAACGGGCCAGTAAAACTCGCACGCCACGAGCCATCCATGATTTGCTGACGGCCGTAAACGCGTGGCTGCCGAGTGCGAAGCCGAGTGGCTCCCGCGTCATCGACCAGCGACTTCCGGATGTCGTTAAACTCCTCTCCTCTATAGCCCACCGTTGGCTGGATGGCTTCGGCGCGTGCCAGCATAAGGAGGGGAGAAATAAATAAATAAATTAAAAACCGGTCGTATGCCGCACGCCGTAAAACTCCGGTGCGAACAGTGCAGAATCGAGCCTGGAATCCTTCAAGGCGGCCATGCTTCTGCACTGGAAGCTGTTGGGCAACGGTGCGGTTTAAAAGCGGCTGTAACGCGAAGCAATACCGCTGAGCTTAGGACACGCGCGGGCTGTGCTACGCACAGCAACGAGAGCTAGTGAGAGAGAAAGAGAGAGAGAGAGGATGCAAAGGAAAGATTTTCGATAAGCATCGACCGATCTGAAATGCTCAAAAAGCCTCAGTGCTTGCCATACCGGCCTAGAGTTACAGCCTCTGGTTACATATACCGATAGTGTTGTGGCGGCTTTCCCTTAATTATTTTCTTCGCTGTGCAGCTAGAGTTACTAATAATTAGGATCGCCCTTCCGAAACAGGTTACAGACGCTAATGGTTACATTTCCTTTATTTTCCCCCGTGTTTCACTCCGATATGTTCGCATGGGACAGAGCGTGGCAACTTCCTCGGGTCTTAGGGAAGCTGAAGCACTTTTCGAAAAAATTGAGTTCCATGCGGCATTTTATAGTTTTTAGTTCGCTGAAAAAGAATATCGCATTCGAAAAGGGCGGAAATAACCGCAAAAAGCTGTTTTTTGGAATAAAACTGGCACCAGCGTCTCAGGGCGCCGAGCGAACGCCGCGAATGGCCGGGATCGTCGTGACGTCATCTACGGGATCTCCGGCCAACACCGACTGTGTTGCTGCGTAGCGCGTTGCTTCAGCTGGCTTGAGAACTGCTTTTTGCAAATTATGGATCCGTCGTTCGCCAAAACGCGGGCCGAAAAGCAGCAAGCAAAGCAGGACGGCTGGCAGACTACCCGTGAATGGCGTCACTTCCACCAGTTCCGTGCCCCCATTCGGCGCTTCCGGAAACGAAGAGGGCGTGTCGGCGGCGGGTTTTTAGCAAGCGATTGCGGCTCATTTTGCGAACAGAATCGAGAAAAAATTTACGCGCATGATTTTCAAAGTCCGTTCTTCCCAACCGCAGCGTTTCATGCAATTTGAAAACCGTTTCAGCTTCCCTTTAACTGGTCGTTGTCAGAGTACATATCCTGGCCCTTTGGCTGGATTTTTTCAAGACAATCCAGACAATTTGAGCTGTTGCTTAGCTGATTAGTTTTTTATTTTCGTCCAGTTGTCAACTTCATCAATTACAGCAATATAATAAAAAACCATACGTAATAACAATGTTTAACTGCATGGGCCCCGAATGCCACTACGAAAAAAAACTACGACTACAGTAAGGCGGCGTTGCTCACAGAGCCATCGATACATAGGAAATTATTTTAAAGAAAAACAGTCGATATACATCCCCCCGTGTGGTCAGAAACCCACTGTATTAAGGTGAATATAAGTGACCTTCTATCTCCAAAGAAGGTTTCGATAGCAATGTTTGGAGGAAGCTTTCAGAAATGAAGCGTGTTTAGGTTCAATACTTAACTTCATTTTCCCGAACATTGCAGTGAAAGAAATCATTACTACTTACGATTACGAGTTGATTACATTAGATGTAATAGGCTAAATTATCTGAACTACTGGTGATGTGTGTTAAACACGGAAATTTTTCTTGTGGTGATGCTTTCTTTTTAAGCCCATCATGCATATGAAATTAAAAACCTGCAGAGGGTTACTAAACCTATGATCCGCCTGATAAAACTTGTGCGAGCTTGAGATACCATTAATTTCTTTATCTCACCGAAAAGATAGAAGTATAGAGACATGAGATGTTTTCCGAGGCACAAGCCGTAAAGTTCATGGCAAGCAGAATGCTACAACATGTTATTTGAAGACACAATGTTAAGCTGAATGAGCACAGAAGGAGGAAGAGGAGGAGGGGAGACTTTAATGAAACAGGAGAAGGTCTGCCTGTTTGTATGGCATGCCTGGCATGCTACAATGAGCACAAGGTTTAAAGCGTGCTAGCTACTCTGAACAGTATAGCCTACAGTGATTACTGGGCTTATGATCTGACAGTAGCCTATGCAAGTGCGAAGTAATTTGTGGCATTCTATATCATGCATTATTAACATCTAGTTCGTTTGAGTTGGACCAGAGTAGAAGGAATGGTAGAATAGTTTGTCTACTATAGTCAATATTTAAATTGTTGATGTATACGCGAAAAAAAATCACGTGATACCTTCAGTAAAACTGTAAAATAGATGAGCAGACATGAAAAGGGAAATAAGGTGCTCGTTATGTCATATATATGATGGAAGCCAACAGTCACCGAAACCAAGTAGCATAGGGGAATATTACTCTTTTTAATATAATTAGTGGACTTAACCATTAAGTCCACAGATTATAAAAGGAAGAAAAACATTGCCCCATCCTCCTTGGTTTCGGTGATTGTTGGCCCCCTTCATCTAAAGTACATACATGGTTATTAATTTAAGGCGTAAGGATGGAAGTGGCTCTAAAAGGCTGGCCTGAGGGGTAACGCATTAAACATAATAGAAAGAAGAGCTAAGGCAATTAATACTAACCGAGTGTACTGTTTGTTAAGGTACGATGGAAAAAGCTGCAGGGAACTTGTTTTAGAATTCTATTTATACAACCTGTTGCGCGGAGATTGTTGGTATTTTAAGAGGCTTTATACTGAAATGAAAAAAAGAATGCCTTCACGTCAATATTTTTTATTTATAGGACACTTTTCTTTCATTGCGATCAAACAGCTGTTGAAAATGTCGGAAGAATAATTTGCGAATCCTTCTGCGTACACATTTTGAAGAAGGTAAAACTTTTCAGTTCTACAGAGTTCACCGAATGTTCGTTTACCTTGAAATAATATTTGCCAGTGACACCGATGGTACAGGCAAGATAACTACTGGGTGATAATTCTTATTGTTGCTGTTAGGGCCAGCTTTGTGAATGACAAGTGTCATTGTCTTTTGTCATTGTTCACAAAGCCAGCATTGTCGACGAAGGAAAACAGCAGCATCTAGCAATTCTTTTTCTTTGTTTAGAACACCTGCCCCAGACGGCTTTTCGACGAAGACATTGTGCAGCTATTACCCCAGCGCGCTAACTGCCAGCAGCCGCTTACTGATTTATTAAGCAGTCTAAGAAGGGCAACGCGGTTTCTATGACAAAGATAGCTAAAACCAGCCCGAGACACAGACCAACCGAAAGCGAACGAAGAGTACCGCGGCATCCATTTATCAGAGTGAAAGTTTTGCAATAGTAATGAGCCGGATGGGGCATTCGCCAGGCCCTGGATTGTCAGATTAATGTTACGCGTCTGCCGGCGAAAATACTTCTCTCCTTGTGTCGAGTAGAGCCCTTTCTGTGCAGTCTAATGCTGTTTGCCGCTGAATGGTAGTCTGATGGCACACAGGGCTTGTTTTAATCAGTAGACTCTTATTGTGCCTCGGTATAGAATAGAAGCAAAATAACTTTGGCTTTTAATCTAGTAAGAGCGCTTCAGTTGGCGGGAGCCGATGTAACATTGTCAGCGTTGGGGTGTGGGCTTCTTAAACGAGAAAAATAGATAGAATAACTGCGAGCCAAAAATCAATAAACCACATAAGACGCTTACGTATATCGCTACTTCAGTGGCGTCGAGATTGTGTTTCGAGCTAAGAAAAAGCAAGTCTACGAAAATTAAAAGGAAAAACAAGCACATGGGCTAAGCGACAGTGAGGAATCTGTACCACTACACTCTTCCGAAGTTTTAAATTTAAGCAGGAAGCAGTTTTAGAATAAATTTGCTTTTGAAAGGCGAGTGCGAAATTGCATGCGGGGATGACCGGGAGGGGTTCGTGCAAAAGCTCTCGGACAATCGCATTCCGCCGTTTTCGTATAAGGCTTTCCCCGAGTTCACTATAGCAAGCGCCATGGAAACGAAATTGAAGCCGCGATGCAGCGGCTGCAGTCAAAGAGGAACAAACAAGAAAAAACAGCTCCGCTCTAGCGGCGAAACAGATTAACGCGCGCAGCACGGCCACTGACTTGCAATGCGCTTTTTGATCCAGCGCCGCTTAGCGAGGAACAACCGACGCAAGCGATTCTTTGGTGCTTTTGTGTACCGCACAAACGACGCCAATAAAGGCGCCATTCTGGTCGTGTTGAGGCATGAGCAAAGGCCATTGTTGTTCGAGAATGCGCCGAGAAACAAACAAAAATAAATTGCTCCTGCGGGGATGCGCTGCTGGCGTCGAACCGTAATGCCGACGAGCGTTGCTTGTGGCAGGGCTTTAGCTAGGCCGGCCGGAGCGCAGTGATTGCGCGCGGCTCGGCAGGAGCGGGCTCCCGACAGCTCCTGTTTTGTAAGTGACGCCGGTGGCATTGATGGACTACTATCGGTTGTGTAAAGGGGCACGTGGACTTGCGGGAGACCCTTTGTCGGCGGTTGAGTGTTTAGCCCTTCTATAGCTATCTGCTGCAGCTCCCCCCTCTGACTTTCCCCTCACGTCTTTGTCCGGTGAGTCGCAGGGCATGTTCCGTGTCAAGCATATTGCATCGACAAGTGGGGTTCTGTTTTTCATTTACTTTATTTGCTTGCAGTCACGTGGAAGCCGCGTGTAATCTACAAGCGACGGTTTGGCTGCTGAGTAAGCGGAGCGAAGCCAGAGGCGTGTGAGATAACGTGTATACGGAGGCAAAGTTCGATGCATTCTCAGCATATGTGCTTCGACTTTCCTCTGCTGTTTATATGACAAAAAAAAACTCATATTGCAAGCAGTACTGTTGTCGTGGCGCCATCGGATGCATTACGCCGCACGCCGCAGAAACACAACGCAGTTACCTTATAAGACGAAGCTGAGAGCAAGCTGCTTTCTCTACGTTTCTCGTATACAATACGAATTCGAGAGAGCGAAGGATGATCATTTTTGCGCTCTTTAGCAGTGTTTATGACCACTGGATGACAATGTGCAGTGACTTATAACTGCCCTTCGTTTCAGCTACAAGTAAAAATATAGTACGGCCACTTAAGGCATGACTTGACGCGGTTATTTCGTCGATAACCTGTCATATATGACTTCTTTTGTTGTTATTTGGTTGAGTTTTTGTGTAAGGCGAGTGGCTTGTCGCCTTCCTTTTATTATTCATGTTCTTCAGGGACTGATTACACTGAAGGCTATTTCGGATGATGCACCTTAAACAGCATCTCACTGTAAAACAATAAATCAATGCGTGCAACGCCACTATTTTGAATCTATTCCTGTAGTTCATGAGAACGATCGTGTTGCCGGAGCCCTTACTTAGCAGACAGGAAATGTGAATGAACTATGAACCACTTCAGGAAATCGGTTGTGTGGAAGCGAAGGCTCAATAGTAGCAACACATTAGAAAAATAAAAGAGTAGAAACAGCGCAGAGGATCTGTACCGAGATATGTGCGTATGACACCCGAATTCCTGCGTTCTTCACTGCACAACTAGCAGCTGCGTGTCGTTGTTTCCAGCAAGAGAAAAAACAGACAGGGATGTGCTCGCAAGCGAACCATAAGAAGGGAAAGACATAGAAGTCTTTCGATATCATGCGTGCCAGAGCTCCCACAGCCCCAACCTTCCTTCTCGAGACTGCATGTTGTATACAGTGCCAAAATCCCGATCCTCGCAGAAGACTTGCAACCAGTGGCGCAGAATCACGGGGGGGGGGGGGGGGGGCGCAGTGCTGTCAGTTACTATGCAAAAATCCATCATTGGTGGCGATGTCGGGACTCTGCTTGATCTAATATGGCTCTCACTGTGAATAGCTTCAATGTGAACGAGATTTAACCATGTATAAGGAGCGGGCTGTTAGTAGCACCACTCTCAGACAAGAACAGTTCGAGTATCTGTACTTCGAGCGAGCATCGCAGGCTTGTCTCATCAAGATGCGATTCTGTCAAGTTGGATTACGGGGCTGAAGCGCAAATCTCTTTCTTCCAATACCAGTACACGCGTTATCATAGAACAGTGTTAGTAAACTCGTTCTTGAAAACTGATCCGGAGTTCCCGGGTTCGAACCCGACCGCGGCGGCTGCGTTTTTATGGAGGCAAAACGCTAAGGCGCCCGTGTGCTGTGCGATGTCAGTGCACGTTAAAGATCCCCAGGTGGTCGAAATTATTCCGGAGCCGTCCACTACGGCACCTCTTTCTTCCTTTCTTCTTTCACTTCATCCTTTATCCCCTCCCTTACGGCGCGGTTCAGGTGTCCAACGATATACGAGACAGATACTGCGCCATTTCCTTTCCCCAAAAACCAATTTTATGTAACGATAGCTACATTACGGTAGCATTCCGAGCCTTCGGCGTGGTGGCGCTGAAACCCCGTGGCTGCGCCGCCACGCTGTCACGTGGTTGTTCACGTGATGCGGAGCAGCTGCCGGTGGCGCGGCGCCGTGGCTGATCACGTGGTTCGTCACGTGGTTGGTCACGCTACCAAGTTCCACTCGGCCAGCTGTAGCTATCGCGTCACTCCAGGTTTAACCAGAGCAAAACCACCGCCAATTTTTGAGGAAAGGAAATGACGCAGTAACTTCCTCACATATATCGGTGGACACCCGAACTGCGCCGTAAGGGAAGGGATAAAGGAGGGAGTGAAAGAAGAAAGGAAGACAGTACTATTACTTTTGTACACGTTCATGGCAATACCATTTGTTAGGCGAGTTGGTGCTCACGATAAACCATAACAGCGCGACAGACGGGACAGAGAAGAGAGGACACAACACAGAGCGCTCTGTGTTGTGTCCTCTCTTCTCTGTCCCGTCTGTCGCGCTGTTATGGATTAACGTTCATGGCGCTGTCAGCATACTGAAGTGCGGCCAGCTGCACCCACTGATCCGTTGTGTGTGCGTGTCGCAGCTGATCGAGGAGCTGAACGTGGGCGTGGCCCTGTTCCGGGACGTGTTGCTGAGCGTGAGCAGCGCCCAGGACGGCCCCGAGCTGCGCCAGCGGATCCGCACGCTGCGCCAGCGCTGCGTGGCCGCCTGCGTCGACGCCGCCCACCTGCTGCTGCCGCACATACGCAGGTGAGACACGTGTAGTGTGATATTCCCCGTACAGGACGGATCGGAGATGCGATAGGAGTTCACGAAGCTGTCCGAACACGACTGGGGCTGAAGACCTACCCACACACAGATTTCCTTCTCTTATCTTCACTCGTTCTCCCTGCTGTCACCCTGGAACGTGGCGGTTGGTGTCTGTCGACAGGTCCTCGCCCCTTCCCTTTCATACTCTTACAGTCACATTGTACTGCTAATTGAAAGAGAGGAAAGAAAGAAAAGGCAGGAAGGATAGGCAAGCATATGCCCGGTTGCCATGGGGAGAGGCGTAATGAGAGAAAGAGTGAATGTGAAAAACGTTTGTCTGGAGAGTAAATGAAACATTAGTCATTGTAATTTACCCTCTGTGGTCAATAGACATAATGTCCCCAGTGTGTCCATTAGTAAGCGCTAAAGCCTGTGGCTGTAAAGGCTTTAATGATGGTGCGCTAAATAAATTTGTGCCTATGGGCAGAGAACACGTAACCTCTGTCGAGGGACGTGGTCCGCAACAGCGCATTGAAGGTCCGGGAGACAGTCGTCCATTGTCAGAGCTGTTGCAGAGGCAATGTAGGCCCGCAATCGTTCCCTCGCACCTGCACCGTTCACGCAGCTCAAAAAAGCTTTACGCACCTAAAGGCCGGTTAAGGAACAGGGCTCTCTGCAGCTTCTTTGCAGGTTTCGTTCTCTCCAACACGGAGTGGTCCAACCACAGTGTGGTCGCCGGTGGTGGCTTGCAATTATATTGAACGCGACTGCACTTTCTCTATAGGCGGTTTTAATGAAGTTCCTTGTATTTTACCCTGTCATTCGTGTTCTGTTAATTCGTCTTTGCACGAGTGGCAAAATGCTTAACAGAAGCGCTCACCAGCGCAACCAGTCCTGTTTCTGATAGCCCTTTGGCAGACCGTACATACAGGCGAATATATTTCAAAGGTGCAATAGAGTGTACCGCACACAATTGCGACTGAAATGGTTAATAGTAGTTAGTCCAAAACGACATCGCAAGTACTGAGTGCTACGCGCACATAAACGGCATTTGCCCGTGCAAAGCCAACAGTACTTTGACGAAGTACTGGGTCTCCACACTACCTCCTCTTCCAAGTGCTTATGTCACCACTGTGAGGTGGAAATAAGGGCTACGTCGAATGGGAAGGGTCCAGTTGGCGCAGGTGCTGCTCCAGCACCGCCATGAAAGGCGCTCACGCGCAGTTTCATCTCTGTTGCGTGACTTCACGGCTTGTAAGTCTATAGATGGCGTTAGCCTAGTGTGGTAGTTCTCTTCATCTGACCCTACTGCACGTTTGTCATCTGCGCTGTGTCACTCCCTTCTGCGATAAAGACGGCAAGGTGGCGCTCGTGCAAGTTATGCCCAGAGCGAAAAGAATAGCGATAGAATAGCACGAGAATAAGGTGGCTAAATCTCCTGCCGTGACCTGCGCGTGTACGTGACGTTCCTTAATTTAAGCTGAGCTGATACTTTCTATCAGATAACTATACAATAGACTATTTGCTACAGCTCCTTATTCGCGTATGCTGCTCTTTGCCGTGAAAACGGCAGCTGCACTTACTGTGTTCTCTCTCCGATTCAAATTCCGAGCACACCGCGGGACCGCACCCAAGTTCTCCCTCGTTTTTTTCATTGCTCGCTCCCCAACGCTCGCGAAAGGCTTCTGGCGTCACAATTCGGTTGGCCCATCTGGGTCAAGTTCGTAGGCGCTGTTATCTGCCATTGAGTAAAGTGCTTCGTGCCAGTACAACGCAGCGAACTGGAAAAAAGAGTCCGGATTACGTGGGACTGAGGCCGTGTTTCACCGCAGTGCTAACTACACTGACCGAGTAAGCCTCTTACTGCGGTCGTTGAAAGAGAGAGAGAGAGAGAAACATAGCAGCGCCGAAAACCCCAGAACGTCTCTGACGACAAAGTGAGGGACGGGAAGAGACAGTTTAGCGGTCGTCTCAAATTGCGAAGTTTCGATGGGGACTTTCGGAACAATGCGGGCTGCTTTCCGGACTCTTTCGGGCGACCGGCGTTCCTTTCGCGGCTGATGTATACGTCAGGCTGGGACAAAGATGGCACAGCAGAGCCGTGGCAGGAAACAAAGTGGATCGCTTCCGCTCGCATTCTGCAGGGGCCGTGCGAGAAAAGGCCAGCAGTGCTGAAAAGACAGAAAGGAAAAGAAAAAAAAAGGCCAATGTTCTGTCGGACGGAGGCTGGCTAAGAAGCGTCAGAAGTAGTATACGACCTGCGTTAAAAGCGTTGTACGAGGGGGCTGTACAAGAAAGGAGCGAGAAAGCACATCGCCGGCTGCATTAGGGAACCCTCGGAACGTCTCGACAGCGGCGGCGCTCGGCTAATGGAGGCCGCGCGCAGCGAAAGGCACGCCCCCTCGACGTGAAGAGGAGAAGCTTGCTATGGACGAGCTCAGTTCTTGCCCGACGCGTCCCGATCGGGAGCCGTATGAGCGTATACAGTGCCGACGCAAAGGCGAACCGAAAACGGCAACAAGGAACGCGGGTATACGGACAGATATAGCCCGGCCATTCTTCCTGCCTCGCGCATGTAGGCGAGCGAGCGCGACAAATGGGGAGATGCGGCCGAGGCGGCGCCTTCGGGGGAACCGTTCGGCTGAGGTAGTGCATAGCGCCGTACGCCCTCATAATCGATTGCGCGGAAAGCAGCGGCCAATTTGCCGGAACAGTGACTCTGCAGCCGGGACACATGGTGTTGTGTTCTCAGAAGACGTTGTGGCGCCTGCTTTGATACGGTTTTGGGAGGTTGGAACGCGGTCGTGGTACTAAAGGAAATCAACTTCGGGAAATGAACAGTAATATACCAGAAGAGCATTCTAGTGTCTCTCTGCCTCTCTTCCAAGTGTTGTTACAGGGTATCCTTTTCTCTATAACCGATTGAGCCACTAAGGCGGTTATGTTGTGAAACCTTTTGCTCGTATCAGTGTGGCAGCAATTAAGCAAGTCACTCTAACTGTAGGCACGTATTCTAGCTGTGCCATGCGCTTGTAAAGCTAATGCTCGTGCTCTTCAAATTAACGATAATTTTTAAAATCTTGACTAAATCCAAGGCTCACTTCGTTTAACGGCTCTTTCGGTTGAAGAGGAGATACGCTTCTGTTTCGTGGTCGAGCGCTCCCGATGTCAAGTAGCTCGATAGAATTTGCACGACACAAGTTAGTTCACGTTAAGTAGTTATTATTCGCGTTCGGTTTGCTCACAGTATTGCAGGCAGAACCTAACGCGAGCTTCACTGTGGCATTTTATGACGCTTCCAATTCTCACGCGATTTCTACGGGTCTGTTGTTTCGAGGAAATGACCACTGCTAGCCGCATATTACCTCAAAGCCGTTCTTTCAAGACAAAGAGCTCATCTCACAAAATCTATCTTTTCTGGTGCGCATATTGTTATCGCGACGTCCTTGCCACCCCGGAGGCGATTAAGTTATTCGCCGGCGAAGTTGGGGAAGAATTGCTCCAATTTCTTGGAAACTCTTTCGTTTCATGCGCAGGGCTTTCGAGGCTTAAGAATTTCCCGGAATTCGCGGAACAAGGATGCCTCCATTTCGAATTGGAATGCAGGCGAGCGAAATTTGCCGGCTCAGAGGACGAGTTAAGGGAAACACCCGAGCCAGAATCGAAGTAGGCGGCGCCAAGGGCCGGCGCATTTTCAATATATATTCATGAGCTTATCTCCCGCGCCGTCTGGCGTTCTACGGCGAAAACCGCTCCGTACGTTGCTGTGCGTTTCAATCTTGTAGCGGTCTCCTATGCGATCTAGATACATGTTTTATTTCTGCCCTCCTCGCTGGGGCGGGAAGTATGGTGCGGCTAATGAATAGTAATAGTAACAAGAGCGATGTATTGTGTATATGTCCTGTTCTACGCCACTAAACGAGCAGAGGCCGCAGCACCCGACGCAAAATGTTCATTATGAGCTAATCAGGTTCTCTTCAATCTTGTTTAACATGCACTGAACTCTTTAGTAAGCCGGCGTTTCCTCCTTCCCCCTTCATAAAAATGAAACCCCGGCTTTTGCGTGCGAAAGCGGTTATCATTTGCGCGAAGTTAGGGCAGCATGAAGCCTCAACGCCAGCCGTATACTGCAGAGATTATGATGCAACAAACCTTTGCCTTTGACGCCATGTATTCAAGACTGTAGCAGGGCATCTCTTTCCTTTAGTACACCTTGCTTGAGTACTTCAATTTGTTACACTTTCTTTTGTTTTGCTTAGTTCTGTTATTAGTTGTTCTTTCATATGTATGTATGACAGCCGGCTACTCTTGTATCCGCCCCCCCCCCCCCTTATGTGGAATGTTCCTACGGGACCCTTAAGATTTTATAAATGATGATGACGATGATGATGATGTATATTGTTGCTTCACATGAGCGAAGTACTACGAAGGGCATACTGCACAAGCTACTTTCCTTGCGGCTTGGCGAAGTGCGGTCCAACGGACTTATGGCAGTTCTCTTGGAAGGACAGGTGTTACAGGATGAAGCATATCAGCGATAATAATAATCATCATCACGGCTACAGTAAAGTGCTCATCCTCCTTTTCCTCAGCTTTACCCGTTGCCTGCGTCCGAATATTTCATTCTTACCCGTGATAAATTCACCGGATGTCTGCATGACGGCGCACCCTTCGTTTCAGCCGTTTGCTGGCCAGATGTCCCTTTTCCGAATCCTTTTATTTTTCTGCATTTCAGGTAACGAGGTCCTTCACACGGTTTCTTTTTTATATATGGGCTTTTCTTGCTGTTCTTAGCGGGATCTCTGCGATCGCGCTTTGTGTGACTCTTAGCGCTTCTGTAGTTTTATACGTCGATACGTGTATTGCCTACACTCTTGGGGGTTTCCTGTCGGGTGTCTGAACACAAAAATGTGGCGCTTCCTAGCGGTCGCGTTGGGTACCATCGATTAAGGAAGGACGGAAACCTGGCGGGTCTCACCAACTAGGCTTTAGTGCTGTGCTGTGAAACACGCACGAATGCAAACGTTCCCATTTTCGCGATGTGCAAAAATCTTGTTTTAATTTTTGTTTCAACGTTAATTCACGATTTCACTGAAGTTTTACCTAGCGTTGATGGAAACCCCTCTGGCGAGGAGGAGGCATAACAGCGACAAAAACGACATCTTCGCCTCATGTCTAAACTCTCCGGACTGTCCATTGATCCTCTCGTTTTATCATGGATACATTGCTTTTTAACAGGTCGCTCCCAATACACAGTAATCGACAATCATCCTTCAGGCACTACTAACGTTATCTCTGGCGTTCCCCAAGGTTCCGTTCTTGGCCCACTTCTTTTTCTAATCTTCATTAATGACCTTCCTTCCGGTGTTTCATCCACTATTCGGCTTTTTGCGGATGATTGCATCCTTTATCGTCGCATTGTCACTAACAGGGATCAACTATCGCTTCAGAACGACTTACACATAATAGAACGGTGGTGTTCCGACTGGCTTATGCAGCTGAATGTCTCAAAGTGCCAATTCATGCAAGTATCGCGAAAACGTTCCAACATCAGATCTGCATATTCACTCCTGTCAAACACGGTAACCCAAGTCCAATCAAATCGGTACCTTGGAATCACCATCTCCAGCAAATTAACCTGGTCGGAACACATCTTATATCTAGCATCTAGAGCATCAAAATCACTTGGCCTCATCCGAAGATCCCTGTACCTAGCCCCTCCTTCTGTTCGAAAATTAGCATACGAAACATTCACCCGTACCATACTTGATTATGCAGCGGCTATATGGAATCCTCACCAAGCATACTTAATTAACACCTTAGAAGCCGTTCAAAACAGAGCAGCCTGTTTTATATCCTCAAATTACAATAGACACAGCAGTATCACCAGTATTAAATCTTCACTTAACATCCCGCCACTAGAGCTCCGACGGAAAATCGCACGACTCTGCCTCTTTCATAAGTTATATTACAATTTTCCTGATCTTCGTGACACATTATTACTAGCTCCCATCAGAACATCGCGCCGCCTGTTTAACCTCCTCAGCATTCAACGTATACATGGATCGACCTTGGCATTTAATAAATCTTTTCTTCCAACTGCAATAGAAAATTGGAACCTGCTACCCGACTACATTGTTAACGAGCGCGACGCTACTAAATTTCGACAGGCATTAATTAATCACTGTACTGAATAAAAGACACTTCTCAAACTTCACCCAGTTAACTTATTATTTTTCTTGTTGTTGTTGTAGTTGTTACCGCCTAATTCAGCCTTGTGCCCTTCATTATTGACCAACGTTGTATTGTGATGTATCGTTTTTCATTTTATTGTATTGCATTATGTTTTGTTGTATTAACGTATTATTCTTAGTTGCATTTGCTTTGTCCCCCCCCCCCCCCCTTATGTAATGCCTCAACAGAGGCCTTTAAGGGTATAATAAATGATGATGATGATGAGAAATTTAGGAAAAAGGAAAAGAATTGACGTTCTTGTCCACACTCCATCACTGCAGTGTACTCCGCCAGACACGCTAGTCTATGTACTGCTACAGACACACGGCGGACGAAAACCACAACAAACAGTGCTTTGCTGCTTGGCACTTGGTGCGAGGACTTCGTCTGCCGCCGTCTGTGTTCTGTTCCTTGGTCAGATGTTTCGGGGAATCCCCGAAGGTGGAGTAGTTTTGTAATAAGGGAGTAATTACTCATTGGCATCCGCCCAAGCGCTGACATGCGGCTACAAATGAAAGCTACACAGCATTCTCAGAAACTTTGTTGTTAAAAAAAAATTCGTCCTGGTCCGGACGAATGTGCGAATAGATTCCCCTTCACGTAACAATATTTCCCGCGGCAATAATAGCGCTATGGGCCCAGAAAGATTAAACACAGTGAATGTGCATGCATGTCAAGATTTTGATCATTAGCTGGCGCTATAGCCATATTTTTTTCCAATCTGGCTACTGGAGACGAATAACACGGGTGTTCTGCACAAAGAAAATTCTAGTCACTCTAGGGAAACCGATCCGCTTGGGCACACTGTAGCGAGTCTCTCAGAGCGGCAGGGTGCCCGGAAGAAGCGGCGGGAAGCAGGCCTCGCGTGACGGTTAACGGGCCATTCTTTCTCGCTCAAGGGAATTTCTATGCCAGCTGCTAAAGTGGACCCAAAGCACTTCCCACAGCAACCGTTGTGCAGCAGCGTGTACGCATCACACAGAGAATACCCAACTTTTGGCCAAAGGGGATCCCAAGACCACGTGTCTGTGCTGCACAGCCGAGTGCGTAGTTTTTTACACAGGAGGCACAAAAGCCGAACGGGACGTAGTATAGCAGCAGAAAAAAAAAACGCATACGGGTGCACTAAAGAGTGATTTTTTTTTACTCGCAGAATAAGCACCAGTTAAAAATAATAGTAGCTCTGGCGCTGTTTTCCGCTGGCTGGCAGTGCGGTGTTCCTGTTCTATTGAAATAAGACTGCACTCAGCTTAACCCGCTGTGAATGGGTTTAGCTCGTTCGCCAGGAGAGCGTAGTATGTTGCAAAAAGAAGTTGCACTTCGCTTTCTTTCGCGTCTCTCTCTGTGCAGCGCTGTGTCCGACGGCATCCCGGTGGATTCGCAGCAGCTGGTGAACCTGGTGTGCTGTACCCAGCTGCTCCTGCGAGAGCTGACCAAGTGCCGGGCGCTGCTCGTCGCCCACAAGATGGACATGCAAGACTTCTCCGGTGAGACAAACGTTCAGCTCGACGTACTATACACAGGTGCCTCCCCTCCCCCCCCCCCCCCCCAAAAAAAATCTATTTAGTGTGGTTAGGCCAAATGCTAATTAGCTGCGCTAGCACTTCGATTTTCATCTCGATTTCGGTTAGAGCGTCGGATTTCAAGGTTAAGCAGCCTTCAGACAAAGACCGGTGAAATCGGACTTAAGCTCCACCTTAAGGGTATGACGCGATAGCTGCAATAATTAATGCCCAAATATGCGGGATTGGTCATTTTCTACTTAACATTCATAGATCGATGGGAGTCCTCCTACCACTCCTGGCGCAGTGGTGCAGCGGTTAAGGTTGCTATTCCCGAGCAACCTCAAGGTCACGGCGGGAGGCTTCGGACAGACAAAAATAAGCGAATTCTGAGATTTGGGGTTTTAGTGCTCGCTGCGATTATGGCGACACCTTGCGGTTAACAAAGACAACATGTGCGACACAAAATACGCCTCCAAGTAAAAAATATGCAGACAAGTTTTCGCCTCGAGAGCACAGCTTTAGTCAGGTTCGGGGGTTGAATATTTGATGTCACTTCCAAACTTGTATTTTTCTGTAGATACAGAATTTCCGGTTTTATTGCCTTACTTTTTATTGTCACGAGGGGAACAGTTGTGGCAAGATAAAAAAAATCAACTTCGCGGTCTTGAAAAATTTACTCAGGAAGACACAAAGTATGTGCGAACTACTGAGAATTAAACCGCTTTTTTTTTTCGCGAAAAAGTTCCAATTACGCACACTATAGGCGCTTCGATGGCAGGGTTCTTGCGCCAGCAGCCGTATAAATAACGTATCTTCATTTCTCGGCTTCTTCACATCCCTGTACGAATGCTATTGCATAGCACTCATTTTCAATACTGTCGGGTGATTCCACTCGGCCATGTAAATAGAACTGGCTTACAGTGCTCAGACAGCAACGGCTGCTGCCTCTCCATCAAAGACTCAAGTCATCTGCCGCTTAGCGTCGCTTATGCTTCCTGCATGTCTCGGTGCTACAACCAAATTCAGCACCGCAGGCACTGCAGCCCGGAAGTCACTGCTACGGAAGCGGAAACGCGTCGCTGCTTCCTGTTCGATGCCTAACAGATACGGAGAAAGGTTCCGAACTGTTTGGCTCGATGGGCGTCTGGCATCCGCCCAGGTGCATATGGCAAACGTTTCCGGCTTCAACCAGCGTTGAGGTAAACACAATTCACGCGGAAAGCATTAGGAACATTGCCTGGCACAAACCAACCGTTTTAGCGCGCGAGTAGCCCCCAAACTGCGCAGAAAGCCCCGCCGTTTTCTGCCAGGCTCCCGAAGGGCCCATAAAAAAGGCCCTCCTAAAGGCGGGCGATACAGCTTTCAGACTTTCTGGAAGGATAGAAAGCACACGCTCTTGCAGGTTCTGCCGGACAAGCAGAATCCAAAATGGATAGCAAGCATTGCACCATATGTGTGTTCTCTTTTACTGGAAACGTCCCAGATGCTGCGCACTAAGTTTTTGCGGGGCTAGAGAGAAAGTGGATTTTCAAATACGCATCTGATTTTTGCTGGGCCCAAAGGTTCACCTTCCCTCTTCACCTGTCCGTCTTTCAGGAGGCGTCAGATGCTGCTTTGCGCAAGCAGCTGCGTTTCGCCAAACAGAAAACGGGCGATTTCATACTAGAGATGCAGAGAATACGAGAACGAAGAAGAATACGATGTGTGATGGGGGAGGATTGATATTTCTATTTTAACTTTTAGATTATGCAAGAGAGTCAGATTTTTCTGCACATTTTTTATGCCTAATTCGAATTGAAAATTTAGAGACTTGTTGACAGCAAAGAAAATTCGGAGGGCACCTTGTACTGTTCACGTGCTGTGAACGCGAAAGCACTGTCTCGTCTTGAGCTCTGTTACGACGTTCATTGAAGGTTCCTTCCTCCCTTTCTAATTAAGCACCTACTCATTAGCATAGAGTCGTAAGGAAACGCTTACACAAGGTTCACATTTATTCCCCAAGAAGTAACACGGTTTTAAGTGCAATAAATATCGAGTTAAAGAAAAAGCGGTGTTGTAGCTTATGGGTTGCGTGCTTGCCTCACAATTTGAAGGTCCTTGTTTCAAATGCTCGCACCTTGGGAATAAACTATGCTTTTCTTCTTTGCTGTAGATTTCACTATCTTATGATCTACTGCTGACGTCATACGAGAGCATGGTGACGTAACTCAAAATCTCGTGCTATGGACGCCTGAGGACAGCGGCTTTTGTGCTATTGAGGCATATAAGGCTCTCCTCTTAATAACTAAACAACAATAATAGCAAGTCAAGCCTTAACTGAGCACATGGTGTTGAAGGCAATGAATGCTGTTTGGTCCGCGAAAGCGTTTTAAGCAGAGGATAAGCCTGGAGATGTGACCTATTCTTTTCTCGTTACCACTACAAGCCAAATTTGAGCAACACCTGTCAATTTCTGTTTCTGATTGCGTCATGGGCTGCGCATATTGACATATATGATTTAAAGGAAATCTTCCGCAAAGATAAGCTAGTTCGTCTTTGAAGACAGAGAAAGAGAGGTACTTCGAAGCGTGCACCATTAGCGGCAGTTGAAAGACTCCGAATTTGTTTACATCACGGTAAAGGCCATCCTGAATCACATTCAGTATTCCATAGCCAAAGAGATTCTGTTCCTGCTGTTTTCATTTCCTTATAATCGCTTTCACCTAAGGTATGCGTGTCCGGACGCCATCACAAGCGCCGCTTCAGGAAATCGCGCTTTCATGACATGACCATGCCTCTGTCCTTACAGCGCAGATGTATGAGCGGTAGACTTATTAATAATAATAATAATTGGTTTTTTGGGGAAAGGAAATGGCGCAGTATCTGTCTCATATATCATTCGACACCTGAACCGCGCCATAAGGGAATGGGAAAGGAGGGAGTGAAAGAAGAAAGGAAGAAAGAGGTGCCGTAGTGGAGGGCTCCGGGATAATTTCGACCACCTGGGGATCTTTAACGTGCACTGACATCGCACAGCACACGGGCGCCTTAGCGTTTTTCCTCCATAAAAACGCAGCCGCCGCGGCCGGGTTCGAACCCAGGAACTCCGGATCAGTAGTCGAGCGCCCTAACCACTGAGCCACCGCGGCGGGGTAGACTTATTTCTTGGCAATGAATTCAAAATGACGCGCGGTTCCTAGACTGCAACGCTAATAGTTGTGTTGTCGTCTCCATTTTAACGTGAGCACCGATAATGCACATCCTGCGCCTGCCGTTCGACCGAGAATTTCGCGACATTTTCGTTGCCCTTAGACAAGCCATCAATGAAATATGTGAGGCTTTTGTGAAACCACACATTTCTATATCGGTGTCGGGGTATTGAATAGCGAGATCATTACTTGCACATACGTGCCTTCGGTGGCTACAAAGCGCTTTCGGCGTCCAGAATCATGTGTTCCCTCTGGCCAGTGCACGCATGACTGACTTGTCACGGCGTCGAGTATTTCTGAAAGTATTTTGCGCGTACAGCACTACCCACTATGAGGGGCAGACTTAGTTCCACATTTAGCGTGTGCACTTCGCCCCGTGAGACGCTACTTTGTATGAGCTACATAGTAGACAAAAGAGCGATATGGTTTTAACGCATTTAAACCGAGTAGACTTGCGGAAGCTTGTTTTTAGCCTGGTTGGCTCATGGTTGGGCTTTGTTGGGTTGTCGGCACATCTGACGAGAATATTAGAGTTAGGTTATGCTCTGATCGAGGCTAAGCTGATCTGGTCGCTTTGCGCCGCAGATGGAACCTGATGGAGACGGCGATGTGCAATGCACAGCGCGAGAGTGTGTTGCAGTTCAGCACGAGGCGTGATCGGCTGTGGCGATAGCATAGAGCTGTCGTGCAGTGGCCAGCGAAGCGCGTCGCCGGGGGTTCGAAACCCAGTCGCGGCCATATTTATTTCATTTCTGCACTCCTCAAGGTCAGGGACGCCACAAGAATCTTGATGTGGTTTGATCCTGGGAAGTAGCGCTTTCGCACTTAAAATGTGTCGTTACGATGAGATGAAGATATCACAGCATACGCGCCTAAAATGCTTATCAGCCCCCACAATTAACGAACCATAATTTTTGTTTCTTAAATGAGCCACATTTAGCAATTATTTTTTCGTAAACAAAAACATTTTCCATATCTTTGTGACTAAATCGACTCATGAAACAATCAAGGTAAGATCGAAGCACACTAACTGCCAAATGAGGAGGAATGCGGAGTGTGTTGCTTACGTTTAGCGCACTTTACGGATACGAGAAGTTGATAAGCGAATTTTTTACATGCCAAAGCAAGCAGCAGTGTAGGGTGAGAAGGTTCGCCTTTGTTGGGGACCGGATTAAATTCGACCCAACCTTCCCTCTCTTTGCCGCAGCCACTCTGGCCCACGATCATTTAAAGCGGCAAGTGCGCGGCAGCGCCCACGGCTGCCGCATTAGTAGACGTTAAACGAGAACGTATGTCTCCAGAAAAGTTTTAATGCGCTTTACGAATGCCGACGTCGTCTGAGCAATACTTTAAAAAAAGCACGAAGAGTTGAGCGTTCTGAATCTGTGTCGACCGTTTTCATTCGCCCGTAGTGAAACTATTCATTAGAAGGTGGTCGAAGGCCGTGTATCAAGAACTGTGCTCTTTCCCAATTTCTTCTTAGGAAGCCATTCATCGCAAATATAAGCAAATGCCACGCGGCGTAGCTTTCGTGCGGAAAACCCTGCTTGTTGCCGTGAATCCACGCTTTCGCAAGAAGCGTTTTCACCCTGGAGTGGAATGCGCCGTAACCGAAAAACTTTCTTTCTCGAACGCCCTCTACTTAGGCTTTCGGCAGCCCCCGCGCTAAGGGACGCACAAAGCAGGTTCAGCGCCATCATCTGGGCATAAACTCCCAGAAGTTGGCAAGGAAGTAGTGCACGAATAGAAAGCAAAACGACTTCTTCATGCAGCGCTGCTTTCTTTCGAGCAGGCCAGGTCTCCAGAATCGGTTCCTAATGGTCCCAAGGCACGCGGCCTCTTAGGAGGGAACTCCTCTACTCGCAAAGCAAGGCAGTCTCCCGTTCCACGCACTGACTCCGTTGCGACGCCAGCCTCACATCAGCAAATGCACAGCCGGGCCCAGTTTTGGGAATAGTAGGAGATGGGCTGGGGGAGAGGAGGAGGAAGATGAGGAAGGGGGAAACGAGGGTCTAGCGGGCTGTGGTCTGGTGCGTGCGTGGTGGGCGCACCAGCAGGCTCCAGCCCGCATGGCACACGGATCCCCCGTTTGCCCGCACGCGTGGTGTGTGTGTTCGCCATTCGGCAGCGAGCGAAGCCTGAATCCCGGAAGCAGGGGACGCGTTTTATTCCTTCTCTTACTGTGCGACGTGACCCGCAGACCGCGGAGAAAGACAAAAAAAAATAACATGGCTCGGCAGAGCGGGACAGTGCGGGCGACGCCGACGAGGTGCATCTCCGAGTGGACTCGGCCAACGGCGGCGGGGACGAGCGGCAGGCTGGGATGGCGGTGGGGCACCGCGGCTAATACGACCAGAGAGCGCGCAGAGGCGCGCGCGCCCTGGCACGGCGTTGGTCGGCTTGCCATGCATAACACATGAGCGAGGTGGTGAAGAGCGCTTGCCGGACGCGACATAATGCCGTCGATGTGTGCTTTCGGGGCGTAGGTGGCCGCTGTGTGTGCGCGCGCTTGAGCGTGTCCGTGGTAGCTTTGTGTACGTTCATGTCTGTGTGTACCGCAAAGGGGCCAACTGTTCTCCTACTCTGCTCGCGTTCACCGGATCGATGGGACACAGTGGCGGGCAACGGTGCCATGCTTTCCATTCTCCCGAGAGCAACTCTATGTGCTCCCATCTCGCGCGAGAGGGTGCGCCTGCGTGCGTGTCGCTCCACAGTGTTTGTGGGAAAGCAAGCGGAAAGCGTGGGTAAAGTGAAATTATGTCGGGCGGCGGCAGGAGCAGCCCGGAACAGAAAAGGCGAAAACGAGTTCCACGACGGGATCGACCCAACGAAGCGAACAAAGGGTCTCCGCCCCCCCCCCCCCCCCCTCTTATCCCTGCCCCTCCTGGCTGCTTTTTGCTCGCGCGGCGTGGCCGAGACCGGAGTTTCGATTGTGAACGCGACATAGCCCAGCCTTTCTTTTTTTCCAACCCTCACCCCGAAGTCGAATTGAACACTCTCTTTCCTGCCATTCCTTTACATCCTTTCATTTTCTTTTTGCTACGAATGAAAGGTGCGAGCTAAAAAGCGTGACCTTTTTTGAAAGGCAAATATAACTTACACTTATCCGACCTTCTCCGCTTTTTTTTTCTTTCTTCCGACTGGCTGCATCGCCTGAACATGGAGGCAGGGCAGAGGGAAATGAAATATCTATAAGCCGTAGCTATCTCGACCTGCAATGTTTAATGACACAATGCCGTAGTTTGTATGTGACGATGTTTGGAGCGCGTGAAGCTGTGCACTGCTAATATTGTATGTGCGCTGACTCAACCTAACGCCGATTCCGCCGGAAACAGATGTTTTCTGCTCATCTTATTTTTTATTTACTTTCTAAGGGATCAGTTCCTTTTTTCGAATTCCAATGCACGGAAGCTTATATTACTTTTCGCGCAGGGCTGTAATTAGAAACCGTGACCTGCGTCACTTTTTCCGTGCTCCCCAGAGTATAAGACTGCAGCTGCAAAGAGGAATAAAATTGCAAGAAATAAATAACGCAGACTGTGCTCATTGATCTCCAGCTGCTGCCGCTCAATACGAAAGAAAGTTTAATAGCGACAACTTAAACATATCGACCGAAGAGAGTGAGTAAGAAGTTTCGCGACGTTTCTGACGTTTCATACTGACCCGAAAGCCGATCGGACTTGACACGGAGCATCGAGATTGGCTTTACAGCAAGAAATTTTTCAGTGGCACTTCGTTGCGACGGGATTACTGGAACGAAAAATTTACAAAAACAAAGTTTTTGAGTGCCCTACTTAAGCAATAAGAAAGAGAATGCTAGAGAGATGAAATGGCAGCTGGAAAGACGAAGTCCACCGAAAAAAAGGGGGGGGGGGTTGCGCCGTGGATAACTCTCTGAGTGCGCTGCTTTGTCATTGCTGCAATTTTAGGGCCCCATCCACGTAGATAAAAATGTGAACAAAATGAATACATTTGTTTCTTCATTCCTTTTGCCAAATGCCTTGAGGTCACCAGATATCCTTTCTTTGTTAGGTGTCCTTGTCTCAAAACCGATTGAAATCGGTCCCCATTTTTCCTCCTCAAACGTTTCGTGAGCACCGAGAAGAAAGGGAGAAAAAAGAGCAAACCCATCGTTCTTCTTTTTCAGTTCCGAATCTCTTCGGCTGCTGGCAAGCAGTCTGACCGTTCGCAAAATTGGTAGCTCTAAAGAAATCTATTTGGAAATCATGTTTTCTTGAAACACAACAACGAAAAAGAAAAATTAAATTGCCATAAGGCATACGGAACCACGGCAGCGCACTTCACAGTGCAGGGGAACCTTGGACGAGTTTCATAAAGAAACTCGGTTCCATACTAGGCGGGGACGATTGAAAGAGAAATGATGCTTCAGGCAGATGGTAGGGAATACAGAAAAAAATGAAACAAGAAGAAAATATTTTAGCTCCGAATCGAGAGAGGCGGCACGCAATTTTGGGTGGGTAAACTGCGGGTAGACCAACGGCATTTCGGTTCGCTTTAGGAAAATCTAAAAGAAAAAAAAGTGGCCGTCTCTAGTAGTCTTTCGGGAACTTCGGGAAGAGTCCTCGAGCACGAAAAAGACGAGACTTGAGTGTTCCTCTCCGAATTTCTCGCCCTTATATACAAAAGCTGAAGGTCGAACGAAGTAAGCTTAGCCGGCGCAACTGCGCGGTTTTTGCAAGGCGGGCACCTCACGCTACGCACCTGAACGGTGGCACGGTCGTTCCGGCATCCGTTTTGCCTGCGTTCCTTCCTGGCCGCTGCACGCAACTAAATGCAGAAGAGTACTTCTTCAAGAACAAGAAGGAGAAATAAAAATGAGAAATTGAGGAGCATGCCAGGGTCACTCTTATTCGTGGAGATGGCAGACTGAAGAGGTTTTGCGCATTCCTCAGTAATTGAGGTGAAAGCAAACAGATGGCAGCAAAACATTCAGAAATGAAAAAAAAAAAACAAGTTCCTTTCATACTTATGGGCCTTTCTTTGCTCTTCGGATTTCAAGGTAGTGTATTTACGCCTACCTCACTTTATAAAAGACGTCAGACTGGCTAGTTCTCGCGCTTTTTAAGCTTCTATACACACTGCTGTCCAATGCGTCTGCGCTGAAAAGCTGTTTTTTTTTTTTAAACTAAGAAAATATTTATTCGGCTGCCGATAAGAGAGGCCAAATTAACTAATATAAAGCTCCATCTCATGGCCAGTTCGAGCATTATAATGCCTTATTTTGCTCGAAGAAACCCTATCTGGAGTTTTAGAAAGCAGGCAGCCTGAATGACGTTAAATTACGGCGGCGGGACCTTTCGCATCGTGTCCACTGATAAGGACGTGAAAAATGCAGCAGATCACCGGAGCTCTGCTATAAATTTCAACTAAACGAAGTGCGCGGATGGCCGGTATTGAAATATTAAACGAACGAGCCTCGGCGAAGTATCCTTTCTTCCTTTTTTTTTTGCCTGAAGAGCAACTGTTCAGATGCCGAGAGGCAGATGGCAGGTTCGAAGGAACAGAGACCGAAGAAAGAGAGAGAGAGATCGCCTTACGGTACTGCGGGGTTGCTGCTCGAAGGTACAGTGGAGTGACTGTGGTCTTTCTTTCTTTTCGTTTCGTTCTTTCGCTGAAAGGAATATGAGCCTCTTGCCCCGCCCTTTGTAGCTTCGTTTGCGGGGGAGCGTGAGGAAGAAAGCGAACGTTGCGGAAAGCCCGGCAGGCTTCAGGTCGGCCGCCCGAACCTTCAAGCGCTGGGAACTCCGACAGGAGCACAATGGCGCTTGATTGATGACATCCACGCTCTTATACCAGGGAACGGGAGCCTCGGCGAAGACTTTTGCTCGCGGTTCGCTGCTCTTTTAATGCATGAAAAACGCTTACACCGGACACTGCTTTTTATCTCAATAAGTTTTCGGCGTCATTTTTTTTTTCCCGCCATTTAATTGAGCGCGCTTTCCGAGCCAGATTCGGGTAGATATAGAGACAGACGAGCAGAGAAAGTGAGCGGCGGCTGGGGAAGCCTTGATGAAAGGAAGGCATGTCGGTTCGGGACCGCGAACATGAAGGAAATGAAGCGGTGCTGTTCGTGGGCGATCAGCATGTAGGCATGCGGTCATATGGCTCAAGGCTTGTCATGTTGTGGCCGCCAGACTTGTTCCATGCAGTGACACGGAAAGTAGAGCTTCGGCTGTAAAGTATATGCAAGGCGAGAACACGTCCGACGAACATATCGCGTCGCTGTTGCATGCGGCCTTCCTTCAAGAAGCTGGGAGCTTATTTCTGCGCAGAGCATTTCAGCCTGTGCTTTTGGGCTAGTTAGTACTGCTGAGGCAAGAGAATACCAACCGATTCAGTGCTTATTAAATGAGAAGCGCGACTATTCGGACTAGTTGGTAAGTGATTTCAGGAACAATGAATGGCGCGAGAAAGCTGGACAACATACGATACACACACGCGTGTACACTAATAACGGAATACTTTACAGGCTGCCAGCGTAAGCTACAATGCTCCTCTGTTTGTGGGTTTTATGGGAAACGCTGCGCGTGGTACTTCGGGCGGAGCAAGTCGGGTGCATCTAACAGGCTGCGTTTGATAATACAAAGATATCGTTAAACAGAGTCTTAATAATAACGAATGGCCTCTTCGCTGCACGATAATAGTACAGCATGAAATGAATGAAGACTATAAGGTGCTGAAAACAAGCTTTGTGCATAGCTGACAGTAAAATATATGTGCATGCTATGGTCTTGTTCTTCACTGTGGCAATGAAAATTTCCAAAAGAGGGCGTGATGAATGCACTTGAAACCGGTGGATTTTTTTCTTTTTAAGCCTGAAATACCTGAGGGATGGCATGGCACCGAACCTGTTGCCGAACACGGCGTATTCTTCGAAACTATTTTTTCGAATGGTATGCAGCTTGGCACACCCTAGTGACCGGCGCTCGCATCAGCGGAAGCGCGCAGTGCGGGCCTTCGAAGGCGTTGAGAGGCGCCGAAAGTCAGGTTACCGACTGCGTGTTACGTCGATTCTCTCTTCATGTCGCTTGGAAACCATGGTGGCACCCGGCGTGAACTTGACTCAGATGTCGCAGTTCTGCTCATGTGCACCCCAACTTGGGGCTAAACAACAAATCTCCAGGGCGCGCCTACAAAATAATAGTGGTTAACGCCGCTGCAGTATGAGTTATATATCCATTGTTCTACGAGTTTGTACGAACGGTATGGCGCGACTTCTGTGTCAGCACCACTGTCACTCAACGCGTCGAGCAGCCTCTATTCAACGAAGGAACGCCTTAACGCGGTTCCAACCAAAAATCTTGTGTGAAGCTTTGCCTTGAGGGTGACCTTACTTAATACGGTTCCAACCAAGAATCTTGTGCGAAGCTTGACTTTGAGCTCATATTTTCTAGCGCTTAGTGAACACAAGGGACAAGAACAAAACTACACAGGACGTACCCCATACAAAATGCCCTATGGCCGGCTATAGACATTTGGCCCAAATAGCTATAGACTTTTCCTATTTCTGTCTATAGCTGTAGATACAGGCTGATATATTTTTCTATAGACAGCTTAAGACAGTTGTATGGTTCCAAAGCTATAGCTTTAGTGGCATAGATTTTTCAATAGCTGGCAATGAGCACCTCTGTGGGTGCTTATAGAGGTTCATAAAAGGCCATAGACGGACATAGCTTTTTCTATAGACACCCATAGGACGTTTTTGTATAAGACGTCCTGTGTATTTGTGTTCTTGTCCCTTGTGTTCACTAAGCGCTAGAAAATATGAGTTCAAACAATATCCAACTAGCCCAAGTTTCTGCCTTACTAAATATTGACTTTGAGGGCGGCCTTGGCTAGCCTGGAAAAATACAGTAAATATTGCCGCGACTGGGTTTCAACCCGCGGCGGCACACACAGATCAGCTTAGCTGGTCACTGCACGAGAACACTATGCTATCGCTTCAAACGATCACGGCTCGTGTTAAACTACACACAAGCTAAACACAAGCAAAACCATGAGCCAACCAGGCTTAACACGTCTACTCAGTTTAAATACGTTAAAACCCTGCCACTTTTTTTTTCTTGCCATGTATCTATAACCGTCGGTTCTAAATATAGGCAGTGCAATCTCACACGCATGTTTAAAGCAAGAACTCATCGTTAGTAAAATGCTGCTGATTTACGTGGAACGGAAGTGCATTTCACCAAGTTATGCCGAATTTGAAGGCTTTTTAACACGAATGGATAGACTGCCTTACTCGAGCGAAAATCTGCGTACGTAGATCGCGAATGGACCCCCCGCTACCCACAATAAAGCGCCCCTGATGAGGTAAGTAGTTAGGATTTAACCGGGCACCTAGCGGGTATGGGACTCGTGTCTAATGCATGCAGATGGGCACGTCTGCGCTATTTGGGAGTTATGTGTGCCCGTGCTTGAGGCCAATCACAACTTAACATAAAAATGCTACACATTCGCATTATATGACAGGTTATTTGAAAGAGGAATTAAGGTGAATATTTCAAGTGCGAAAGCACTACTTCTCGAGATAAAATCAGATCACCGAGTGTGTGCGAAGCTTGACCTTGATGATGACTTTGGCCGAACCATAAATAAACAAAATGAATATTGCAGCGACTTGGGAACAGATCAGCTTTGCTGGCCTCTGCACGAGGGCACTATGTTATCGCCGCTGCGCATTGAACGTCATCGTCTTCATCAACTAGCACTACTATCGAACTAATATCGTCGCCAGACGTGCCGATGACCCAGCAAAGCAACACCATGAGCCAACCATGCTAATCACATGCTTTCGCACGTTTACTCGGTTTAATTACGTTAAAACTCTACCACTTTTTTTCCAACGTTCTTGCTTTGTCGAGCGAGAAAAATAAAATCGCATGGAGCTCATGGCGGTGAGCGCTTGAGCTAGTTAGATCTTGACACCAAAATTCTGAAATAACGCAGTGACGAATTACGACGTTATAGCGAAGGAAATAGAGTTTTCTTAGACTGCTCTGCCACAGCTGCGTGAAGTGCTTTCAAGCTGTCTTGTACGATTTGCAGCGCTAAGCTATTAAGGCGAAGATTCCCGACTAACACGCGTTTGTCGTCGTAGTAGTAGTCAAAAAGTTGTCCGCGATCACGTGACTACCCGGCGCGCATAGCCCGCGCCTCACGCTAAACGCTTCGTAATCAGGTCGGACACATGATTGTGACAAGACGGTGCCAAGCCCATTGCGCCCATTGAAACGCCTCTCAAGAGGACATCCTGAAACTGAACGCTCTCCTAAACAGTCGAAGCAGCCCAGGGCTCTTCGAACCCATCGTAGCGTTCGATGCAGGAACGAGGCGCCGAAGCCGACGCATGAGACGCGACGATCCCGAGGTGCAAGTCTGCGAGTCCTTAAGGCACTCGTGAACGACGTCAGGATCCGCAGGTTCGCTCTGCTTCAGCAAGCGCTGATCGTCCTCATTACCACCAATGCATGTAATCATAATTTAATTTATTACCTCAACAATTTTACATTTATTAAATAATATGCCCCGTTTCGATGGAGGCGAAACGCAAAGACGCCCGTGTGCTGTGCGATCTCAGTGAACGTTAACGATCCCCAGGTGGCTGAAATTATTCCGGAGCCCTCCACTACGGCACCTCTTTCTTCCTTTCTTCTCTCAGTTCCTTATTTATCCGTTCCCTTGCCGCGCGGTGCAGGAGTCCGTTGAGATGAGAGACAGATACTGCGCCTTTTCCTTTTCCCAACAACCAACAACCAATTTCATAATATTTAATTTTCCCTTATAAATGCTAGTTTTTCTCATAGTACTTTTACCTCGTGATGTCATGAAAAGGAGAAAGAGGTTCGGTGCAACTTTGCAGAAAAGGAAAAGAGTATCTAAAACACACTTGATTTGATATTCCGGTTTAAAGTGAGAGGAAAAAATGGCATAGAGCGGGTATTTAACGTGCAAAACAGGATACCTGTCTTCTGCAGAGCAAGACGGTGAATACCCAGCATAAAAGAAAAACGCAATCGGGAGTGTTATAGAATCGTGGAAGGGAACCGACGCAAAAATAAGGGAGAGATGGGACAGAATACGAAGCTAGAAGAAGAAGAGCGAGCAGATTAGAGCAATGTGATGGGGTTAGGATATTCCCAAGCATGAGGAGGCAGGTCGTGGCGACTGACTCAAAACAGCTGTAACCGGAAGTCACTGGGGAAGCCTTATAGTCCTGCAGAGAAGTGAGTCTAGTTGACAATGCTGGGAGTCTACGGTATACTCATATTCAGTCATGTTCAGATAAGTCTGTAGGTGATATCACTCGGTGTTCTGAACCCATGCACGTCCTTTACTTCCTGCCCTTCTTGATCCCTATGGGTGTGGTTATAGAAACTTGTGTCCGATATGATAGCTTTGAATACTATGGAACAACGATGTGCTGTTTTCTGGCGCCAGCGAATAAAACTCATGTTTAAGAGGGAAATCTTTTCAACCATTGGTCGGTAATCTTTTCAACCATTGTTCGGTAACTGGAAGCACGGCGAAAATAATGACTCAGGGTTTCACACTGATCATAACTTTGACTGGCGTGTATTAGCAGCTTGATGTATGCGCCACTGCGTACGTAAGGCCTAGCGCCTGCTAGCTAGCCGTAAGGCCGTTTACGCCCAAGTATGAAAAAACTGAGCACTTTCGCCGAAGGAACTTGAAGGAACACTGCGTCATTGCGTCTTTACCACCTCTGTTTTAGGTTTACAGGTTCATATTGAATGTTTTCCGCCGCTTATGCGTGTTGTCATAGCGAATAGTAATAAGCAAGCAGAGGAAGAAAAAATAATCTGACGCAAGTGAGATATATCATTTACTATGAGCAGTCTCAATTCTTCAGAAACGCGGACAGAAGCAGAAGAGTGAAATAAAGCAACCGAACACACCTTAAGTGTTTGAAAGAAAGCATTGAAATTGTCTTCATCATCATCATCAGCCTGACTACACCCATTGCAGGACAAAAGCCTCTCCCTTGTCTCTCCAATTAACCCTGTCCTTTGCCAGCTGCGCCGATCCTATGCCTGCAAACTTCGTTTACACGCGAGCCACATCTTTTTTCCGATCCCAGATCAGCTCTTTTAGTCATGAGTCCGGGTTCGCATCTTCTCGCTTGGCCTGTTCGCGTTCTAAGCGTCTTCATAGCGCTTCGTGTCTCGATTTTGCGGGGCCTTTTGCATGTACGAGAAGGTCTTCGCAAATATGAGGCGAAATGACTGTTCCGGTCCGGTCCCCCCGAGACAGCTTTCGTACCAAAGGCAAAAAAAAAGACAAAGAAACGAAAACACCAGGGTGAACGGCTCTCGTGAGAGAAGACGTGTTTGCGAATGGCCTCCGAGCGTTTACATGGCCCCGGAAGATGTTTTTTCTTGCTCGTGGGACAACGAAATGCGACTCCCAAAGACGTGCCTGGGTTTCCTAAAGCAAACATGGAGATCGCTACGAGGAAAACAGGGGTCCTTATCCTTTTATGTATGGTTCAGAGGCAAACCCCCGGTGAACTACTTTAACACAATTTGACGTCGAGCCTCCTAGCTTCGCCGCGCCTTATTTTTCTAATTTTTGCTGTTGTTCCTATAAACGTAACCAAGCAAGAAATGAAGGAGTCTAGGCAAGCTGGCGATCCGTACTCAAGATGAAAACACAGCACGCAAAGTCTGATTCTGTCGCCCCGTCTTCGTTGGCACCCTATTCTTTCGTCGAGTGCAAGGCAAGCCAGGTTCATTTTTTATTATTTTTATATTCTCATGGTTTAGCGCGCGGAACAATAAAAGGGCACTTTAGATGAAAACGTGAAAAGCTGTTTCATCTTAGGTGACGCAGCAGGAGCTCACAGGATTCACGGTTGCTCCTATTATGCTTGATTTTGTTAGCTTTAATTCCTGAGCGCAACCACATAGTAAACGAACAGTTTGCGCCGTAACGCACTGGCGAGGGCAGATCATTTCGTATACAGCTTTCACTTGTATTTGTACCTTCAGCGAGCGGGACACACATTAGGAACTGCGCTCCGCTGGTTTCTAAATGCACACTCTGCGAAGAAACGAAGGCCTCAACAATCTCGTCCTCAGTTCTCGCGAGTGGCGAGACTATTTACTCGTTCCCTTCTAGCTTACGCTTCTAGTTTTATTTTCGCCGACTACCGTCGCGGTCACGGAGAGAAGCGGGTCAGTAGTAAGGTCTGCTGAAGTAACACGCTACTCTAAGCCCCACTGGCTGCCTCTTTCATTCATCTCCATTACGGGCATTCGCACGCTCGACCTCACATCCGCACGCATTCAGCGCTATTTTTGTGTTTCCGCTGCTTCTTCGAGCAGCGGCATCCAGTCGGGCCGTATACTATACATCTAGAGGCGTGACGCAAGCAGGCTTCGCAAGCCGCGCTTTCGTCACACCCTCAGCTGCGAGGGAGGATTTCAGAGCTTGGCAGCGAGGTATTTTCTAACATATTGGAATGGAAGCCCCGTGTTGGGCAGGACGCCCTTATATTTCAGGGCTCCAGCTGTTGCGCTGGCCGGGCCGGCCAGCCGGCCGTAAACACAAGCGCTATGTGGTAGGCTGGTGATGAAAGACGCGCTCTTTGAGATTGCTTCGCTCGCCGACGCTTGGCCTGTGGTGCGGCCTTTCGCAGAGCCGGTGGGGCAGGGAGGAGTCGCGGTGCTCGACAAGCTCGTCCTCTGGAGGCCTCCGCCCAAAGACTACCACCTCGAAGAACTGCGCTCCATTGACAGGTGAGAGCGTCGAGGAGAACGCCTTCGCCGATGCACACTCATTTTCGAGCCTGATGCACTGAACACCGCCATCCGTGATGTACAAGTTGAGAGCGTGAGATCTCCTAAACAGCTGGATAGAGGTTACGAGCAAAGCCTCTGGGTGTGGGAGACTATTTTTGGAAAAGAAAGAATTAGCATTATAAATAATAATAATAATAATCGGTTTATGGGGAAAGGAAATGGCGCATTATCTGCCTCATATATCGGCGGACACCTGAACCACGCCGTAAGGGAAGGGATAAAGGAGGGAGTGAAAGAAGAAAGGAAAAAGGAGGTGCCGTAGTTGAGGGCTCCGGAATAATTTCGACCACCTGGGGATCTTTAACGTGCACTGACATCGCACAGCACACGGGTGCCTTAGCGTTTTGCCTCCATAAAAACGCCGCCGCCGCGGTCGGGTTCGATCTTTAACGTGCACTGACATCGCACAGCACACGGGTGCCTTAGCGTTTTGCCTCCATAAAAACGCAGCCGCCGCGGTCGGGTTCGAACCCGGGAACTCCGGATCAGTAGCCGAGCGCCCTATCCGCTGAGCCACCGCTGCGGGTATATGAATTTTTTTTTGGCACACAGATAGACGGAGAGAGAGAGAGGGGGGAGGGGGGGAGATGGAAAGGCAGGGAAATTAACCAGAAGAAGGCTCCACTTTTCTACCCTGCACTGGATGAAAGAGGATGTATAATAGGGAAAGAGAAACTAAAAGCGATTTAGAAATGAAAGCTATCATGGTAGGTCGTGCCACAGATAGATACATGCCTGTAATAACGAACACGTAGCCGCATTAAAGGCCGAACACGAAGATTGGCGCCATGAAAGACGACACTATGCAGGACTGTCCAGAAAAAGTGCTATTGCGTCGAACCAGCTCACTTAGACCAACAGAGTCAGTCGTCTCTAGCCAACCAACCAGGCCACACCGCTACCGCTACCAGACCTTGTATATAAATATAACTTGAACTTGCAACATAACACGAAATGATCTCCTCGTTAAGTGTAATGTTTTTTCAAAGTTAACACACTAATGAATCTAAATGTGGAACGATTCCACTACTATGGTGCAGAGAAAGTTTTCGGTTTCTTGTACTCAGTGCTTGATACGATATGAAGGCAATGTCATTTCAACATTCTTCTGAACATTTATTTTTTGCATCTGCCTCGTTATCTCTTACGCAGAGATGCGGAGAACGTCCGGACGGTGCTTGCCGAGATGCAGGAATTCATGCCTCACGAAAGCAACTGTCAGTGCACGTAAACCTTCCACAAGCGTTTTGCATGCTCTCATTCGCCAAACCATTGCGCGATTTGTTATGGTGAAATCCAATCGGTGAATAGCAGTATGTTTTCTTACTCCGCGAATCAAGACTGCTCTTTAATTCAGTAGTTCGATTTCAGACCAAGGGCTCCAGTTGTGGATTAAGAGCAACTCGCTTCGCTGCAGTTAGCTTCACTCTGTCTCCTACGCGTAGCTCTGAGCCGTGTCTTGTCTCAATTGTCGATTTGTATTTCCCTACACCACAGCGAATTTTTCGCTCCTTCGCGGATTGGGATTCGCCGTTAGAAACTGAAGACGCTGACTATAGTCGAATACAACTGAAGAACGAAGCGGCAGATGCCCTTCAAAGAGGCCCTCCAGCCAATGGCGTTGACCGATTGTCATGACGTCGAGGTTAATCCTTTAGCGTGAAATCTTAGCTGCCTGGCAGGTGCCTTGATTAAATAGGTTTAACTACGACGTCATGTCAATCAGTCGACGCCATTGGCTGGCGGGCCTCCTTTGAAGAGCGTCGCCGCTTTGTTCTTGAGTTGTATCCAATTACGGTTGGTGTTAGACTGCATTTAATAATAATGTATATAAAAGGAAATTACTCGAGTCTTGTTCCTTCTTGTATCCGATGCTTCGGCAATTAACCTGCACGCGAGAGAGAATTTGCATGTGCTGTAGTAGCTTAATGTGCTGATACAACCAGGTCCTTATCAAAGAGATTCATGCTGCGTTCATACTGGACATATCAGCAAAATTAAGACGGGACAGCATGAAATACGTTTTCCCATTGTCCCGTGTAATTTGCGCTTTTGTATGCAGTGTGAACATGTGCCAGCTCGCTCTGCGTTCCGCATTGGTAAGATGTCTACGTGTTGCTGGTCAGTTCGACTCCAACTATTCAAAGCATGCATTAGTGACAACCTGCCGGTTCAAAACGGCGCACAACTTTGTGTTTACGTATGTCACCGAGCCTCCTGGCTGACTCTTAAAAAACCTGCCCGAACGGCGTGTTGCGACTGCACACGGCGAATGTTTCTCAGTCCGCGCATAGGAGTTTCAGTGCCGCGACGCGCTCGTCCAACATGCCGGCCTTATTCCTTACTCGAGGACTCTTGTTGCGCAGGCAAGAACCTGATCGAGGAAGGGCTGTTCAAGTGGCGCCGGAAGGGGGGCCTCTACGGGCAGCTGGGACACCACCTCTGCTGCCTCTGCCGCTCGCACATCAGCTAGCCCCGCTGAACTGCGCGAGGCACGAATTACTTTTTTGTTTGCTTCAGTGTTTCTGCTGCCCTTCCCTATCGAAATGCACGCCAGAAAATTTTCTTTCGTCAGAAGAGATTCTCGTGTAGTGATTTGGGACCTCGCTTTGTTATAGTAACAACAGAAATTCTGTTAGGGACAACACATCCTTCTGCTGTATTGTTCAGTCCCTTTTAACGACAGAGCCAGTTTTGTCGTTACAACAGGCGACTTCGCAACAATACAAAACGTCTGTCGTTACGACAGGACGACGGACAATTTATTTCATGTTTTGAGACTGGCTCTGTCGTATTTTTTGTATTTTTTACTGGGTTCGAGCACTCGTTTCAGTGTAGTGTCACTTCTCTGGTTCACCGTTTGATGCTACTACTCTCTCCTGAGCTGGTGTGCCTGGGATCAGAGCGAGCAAGTACTACCAGCGTCAACTGAAACGTGAACAAGGATGTTGAAACGGGATCTTCAAAATGAAATTTTAGTTGAAGAAGACCGAATGCTAGCACAGATGATTTTTATATCGAGGTCACGGGGACCGGCTTTTGGAAGTGTAATGAACACGAGCTGTAATTCTTCCGCCAGAAGATAATATCTTTGTGATTTAGTGTTCCCATTTGAAATCTCCTGCTCATCTTTCATTTGACACTGATAATACGGGTACAAGTGCAAGCAATTTAAAAGCAAACACTTGGTCCACACTGAAGAACCAAATCTCTTTTAACCATTGCATCAACGTTGCCAAAGTCGCACGAGGTTAATTTATTGAGTGGGAAATTGCGTAGAGAAAGGCAAAAATAATGCTCCTCATTTCAATCGGCGATGCAATTTTCGATTTCGCGCAAATAATCTATTGTGTTCGCGTTCATATCTCTCGTATTTCTACAGGTGCCATAAAACAAGACACCGAATTATCATGTAACCGATAACTCCCTCTCTTTTTTTTCTGAGTATTCCTTTGAATGAATGCTATGTGTAAGAGTTCCTGAAGTTCGGGTTAGATAAATAAGTATTACGGCTTGGGTGCAAAATAAAGGGTTAGCTTACATAATTCTTGTGCCTGTATTTTAGATAAGTAAGGAAATCGAAAAGCGCGACTGGCATTGAAGCGGAAGCACCAATAAAGTTTCCAGTGGCTTTTAGAGGATAAAGCAGTACGATGCCACGTTAGTCTGAGGACTTACATGCTGCATAGTGAGGTTTTCAATGCTAGTGACGTGTTATTCTTCATAATTAGGCCAGGCAGCTTATGTTTGGAAGAAGAAAAAGATGGCAAATTTTTTCAATAAGCCCAGGAGGTCGGTCATACGCAGACGACAAGTTCGGAATCTGTTGTTATACTCTGCTGAAGATAATGAGCTTAAAGAAGCGAGGATGAGCAAATAAGCCTTTATCGGTGCCCTTGGCGGCGCTGCTATCGGCACCTGCGCAGCCGATGAAGAGGTTTGAAAGGCGAACAACAATAACAACGCAACAGATACAACATAAGTGAAGTGGGGGGCAGCTGGAATGGAAAGGTGCGCATCTTTTCCAAAATTGTTCGGTTGTTTGAAATGTACACAGCCTTAGGAAGGAGGCGAAGGAAAACTTTACTAAAAAGAAGGGGAGTTGTTCGAGCTTATGGGTGGGTTCCTCATTCCAGGGCTCCACTGGCTTGAGCTGCCCCGTGGACCTGCTTTATTAGGGCCCGTTGGTCCTCCAGGCTATCGCTGGTCAGCAGCGCCTCCCACCGCTCAAAAGACGTGTTTTGCATCTGCAGATTGTTTGGTTAGGAATTTTTCAGTACACGTTGGAGCTGTTTGTTTATGAATGACGCACACCTCCCTACCAGAATGTGTTAGACGACTTCAATGTTCGTTGCGCGCAAGTACACGTGCAGGCTTGCGCCAGCATGTGCTGGCAGGCTGAGACGCCTCTCTGAGATGCGATGGGCAAACAGGCGATAACAAACCTCGCTGCTGCACGAGCGTTGCGCCGTGCCCGAAATAAAATGAGGAATGCCGGTCAAGACCCCGTGCTTCGTAACCTACTGCGGGGTCTTGACGTTCAAGCCTCACTATGGCGTCCTGACGCTAAAGCCTTAGCTTCACTTCCGCGGCCCACAATCTTTACGTTGTAAGCTCTTTGTGGGTCAAGACATCGCAGTAGGGCAAGACCCGCAAGGAGGATTCGCCGAAGCGACGCTCAGGCTTTAAAGAGACACTGAGGAGAAATTGAAGTTGGCTTGTATCGATAGAATAGCAGCTCCTGATCACAAAAACGCCACTCTTACTGAAAACAAAGCTCTTGTAACGTAGAAAATAGCAAGAACCAAAATACAGGTGTCGCCGCCACAGGCCAATCTCGCAAGTACAAGCGTGATGACTTCCTAGGACAAGAGGCGCCACCTTGGAAGAATTTTCCTTACCTCATGGAAGCCACGAATCTCTGAGGCGGGCAAAGGAAGGTTGCGCACCGCACCGCTAGCCGTCAGAAATCACGGAGTCTGCGTTTACGTCACGTATCACGTCACTCCGTTCTGAGACGTCATAAGAGTTGCCGTGGCGTCATAAGAGTTCCCTGAGTTTGAATCAGAGCGGCGGGAAAAACTTTTTCTTCTTCGAATCCAAATTTCTTTGAAATAAATGCATCTTTCGCGCCCGGACAAGCGGCAACAAAGCCATGAAATGCCGAACTATTAGATTTTGCTAACAAAAAAAAATGATAGAGTTCTCCTCAGTGTCCTTTTAACGTCAAGACGTCATAGTGAGTGGCATATAAGATAAAACAAGATGAAATCTAAGGTTAGATGAAATCTCGTCAGGTCGGGTAGTAAATACATATGCCTAAGGAAAGAAATAACGCCGACCAAAAAAAGGTTGTTGTTAAAAGATGTTAATGACGTTTCGGCTTCCACACAGAAGCCTTGTGCACTACAGAAGCTTGAGCGAACAAGGCTTCCGTATGGAAGCCGAAACGTCATTAACATCTTTTAACAGCTACCTTTCTTTTACGATAAAACAAGGAGGCATCGGCGGCCAGAGAAAGCCGGAGGAGCCGCAAAGACATTAGCAGTCCCGGGACTTCGATTACACATTCCCCGCTTGTGATCGCCTGTGTTTCGAGTTGCATTGCCGTAACCGAGGCGTCAAATATTAGAATGGCAATTTTCTTGAAAAACGAATTGAAGTTTGATACCGGCAAAGGTCTCTAACGTACCATAGGCGACTTGGACGCGCCTGCGGTTTCGACGCGTAAACGGCACTCCCAGCAAGCGTCATTGAAAAGCGGAAAACGAGCCGCATCGGCCGGCCTAAGGAGCGATAAGAAGGGAGTAAAGCTACATGACTTGGAAGTTGGAAACTGCCGAACGGAAAGGGAACGGCACTGCGAATTGCAACGAACGGCAGTTTCCTTCCAACGACAGTCATCGCCCGTAAACTTAAAAAGCGGAGACATCAAAGTGTTAAGCCGATCTCTTCCAGGCTTTCTCGAGTCATTGAGCCGACTTTACGGCCGTCATTTCTATTCGCGCCGGGCGGAAAGCAAGCGAATAGAAAGAAAAATGAAACCATGAAAACTACGATCCACCCACGCTTGCGCAGAAAGGACTGATAAGAAATCGCGCTCGCAGAGGAGGGGGGGGGGGGGCGGGGGGGGGCAGACGTTTAATCCAGTAGCGGCGAAAGCCCCGGGCGATTTAATCCACAGTGATGCATCCGCGCAACCATCGCTTAACGCCTGAACACGTTTTCTCGAGCGTTTTACGCGAAAATAATATTCTTGGGAAACATCGTCCGTCACAGTTCTTTCACAACCTTCGAAGCGGCCGTGTGTGAAGTGCACTTTTATAAGTTATTAGATCCCTCGACGCAACATAATGCGACGCTAGAGATGGGGGCACTGTTCCCATAAAGGATTTATAGCCAGTTTCTCAGCAGCGGATGAGCCATTCTCTGTTGCGCATATATGTGGTTTTTTTTTTTGTTTTACATCGGCGAGAGGCGAGACGTCCCTGGGAGTTAAACTCTGAATCAGGAATCTCGCAGTATATAAAGTGTGAACAAAAGAAAATGGAAATTAAAAGAACGTGATACTTAAGCTGTAAGAAACGAACTCGGGTAGATAGGCCGTCAAGGCATGCGGTGAAAGAGGCGAGCGAAGCAGTTTAGAAACTGCTGCTCACGTCAACTCGGTTGAGGCTCGGGTTTTTACGTACATATAAGGTCCGGCGTTTTGCGCCAGTGTTGGTCCGGTACTTACGGGGTGCTGGTCGGTTTTAAACATTTGGTCCAGAGGTTTTACGCCGTCATCATGTTTTCCCAGGCTGATTAAAAAAAAAGAATTCGTTTTTGCCTTTTTCTAGTCTTAACTTTCCGTATTTATACGTCGTTCTTCCCGAGTTCGTGTATTTTTTTCTCTTGTTTCTTTTGCTATCACGTCCGTCAATTTTCTATATTTTGGAACACATAATTAGAGGTACACAGAGAGAAAAAAATGATGCATGCACTGCAATGTAAGAGAAAATATTGCCATGAAAACTTCAGTAACTGGTTGTTTTCTTGCTTTCCTTGGAGTGAAAGTTCGGCTGAAAGCGTGTTATCTGCAAAGATAAAAAGTGGATTTGTCGCAGCGTGGGCATGTGTGAATTTGCAGGTTTTGCCACGAATCATTTCTCTTCACGAACTTTCTATTTCTCGTCCGAACTCGACACATGTGTCGAGGTAGGCACGTGCAATTAAATTAAGGGTAAACTGTGACTGTGGTTTCATTTTTTAAAATAAAAGCGAACATGTTAAGTATGATAGTGTTTACACGGGAGGGAATACTAGTCCTTTTCATTTCTGCAGAGTTCTCGCTAAACAGTATAACAACCAATTCCTGAACAGTCTTGCTAGGCAGATAGCTGAAATTATCAGTTTCACAAAAGCACAGTTATGGAGGAGGAGGAAAAACGCTAAGGCGCCCGTGTGCTGTGCGGTGTCAGTGCACGTTAAAGATCCCCAGGTGGTCGAAATTATTCCGGAGCCCTCCACTACGGCACCTATTTCTCTCTTTCTTCTTTCACTCCCTCCTTTATCCCTTCCCTTGCGGCGCGGTTCAGGTGTCCAACGATATATGAGACAGATACTGCGCCATTTCCTTTCCACCAAAAACCAATTATTATTATTATTAAAAGCACAGTTATGCTGCATAATCGTCGCTTCTTCGTGCTGAAGAGAGTCGAAAAGTTAATAATTGGTTTTTGGGGAAAGGAAATGGCGCAGTATCTGTCTCATATATCGTTGGACACCTGAACCGCGCCGTAAGGGAAGGGATAAAGGAGGGAGTGAAAGAAGAAAGGGAGAATAGGTGCCGTAGTGGAGGGCTCCGGAATAATTTCGACCACCTGGGGATCTTTAACGTGCACTGACATCGCACAGCACACGGGCGCCTTAGCGTTTTTCCTCCATAAAAACGCAGCCGCCGCGGTCGGGTTCGAACCCGGGAACTCCGGATCAGTAGTCGAGCGCCCTAACCACTGAGCCACCGCGGCGGGGAAAATTTCGAAAGTGTTTTCCGTGTCGACAGATTTCGATAGCGGCGCAAACCCACTCTAAGTAGTCTTCATGGCCCTTTTTATTTTTTCCAGGCGGCTCGGGTAAGAAGGAGTGGCGTCTAAGCACCAGAGCCCCGTGTTTTCGAGCGTCGCTTCATCGCCAGTCGTCCGTGGCTTGGAGGAGGGGAGATCGCTCGACGTCCACGACGTGGGAAGAAAAGACAAGATGAAAAGAAGTCGTCCTGCTATGACAGCAACCACGCGTCGCGGGACGTGTACTGTGGCTTTCATTGTATAGACGCAGTGTCTGTTCTTCACTGACGCGTTTATGTCGAACGGCCGGCCTGAAATGGTGGAGTTTTTTTACAACACTCTTCGGTGGAGGCAGTCCTACACTCTAAACAGAAAGGAGTAAAAAAAAATGGAGTGATCTGTTCTCTAGGGCACTCTCTTTCATAAAAGGGAGCGAGCTAGAGGAGAGCTTACTCCCCTTTTTACTCCCATAAAGGCCTGTTTGTCGAACGGCCGGCCTGAAATGGTGGAGTTTTATTAGAACACTTTTCGGTGGAGGCAGTCCTACACTCTAAACAGAAAGGAGTAAAAAAATGGAGTGATCGGTTCTCTGGGGCGCTCTCTTTCATAAAAAGGAGTGAGCTAGGGGAGAGCTTACTCTCCTTTTTATTCCCATAAAGGCCTGTTTGTGTTTAGAGTGTATAGAGCTCTTTCAACGGGCACCGTTTCACAGCAGAACACGGCGCAGGGTTTCTAGCAAGATGAGTGGCTTTAAACTAAATGTTTTTCTGCCAGATAGTCTGATCCCAGATGCCGAAATTCGAATATCCAGTTGAAGTGGCGTACCTGTGCGTTAACTTCAAGTATTCGTTAGCGTAAAGGCGAAATATTTTGATGTGTTAATTTGGTTAAGAGGAACTATGGTGGGTTGACAACGCCGTGAGAAAGCATGAATAACACAGCGCCTAATAACGCTGTTGAGGCGTTTCAGGGGACGAACTGGAATGCGAGGATTTCACCACGAAGGGTTTTTTTTTTGCTCTTTTGTTCATGGTGCGTTTGAACTACGCCTGTCCGTTGATCGGAAGACTTTTGTACCGTGACCGACAGGTATACTTTGTTAAGCTCTCGATAAACGAGGGAAGTTTGCAGGAGCGAAGACTTGGGCTGGTTGGTTGTCTGTGATCTACAAAAAAACTGCACAAGAGACGGGAGATGGAGCGATGTTATTTTCTTCTTTCTTTGGACCTTGCCTTCTTCTGGGCAGTTTTTTTTTTCCTAATCTTGGCCAGTCTCTACGGCTCGCTCACATGTGAATTGCATCCGGGTGTCATGAAGTTGCACTTCGTGAATTATCTGCGAGTTACTCGCAAAACTTCAGGCCACAACAATCCGGATTAAGCTGTCAGGGTTCCCAGGGTTCCTGCACTGTGTCCTGTTACACCACATCAAAACTTCGCGTACGTTTATCATAGGCACTCACAAAACGCGCAGAGGGAACGTCTGCGGCATAGGTTTTTGCGTTGCATGATATCCACAACCTCTCTGCCTGTGTAAAAGAGAAGGTGGGTTATAACTTAGGAGTCACAAGCATTTTAGCGCAATTGTTACGCGACAGACGTGATTCTGTGTCCTATCCTTATGAGCGCTTCGTGAATGGCGACAGGGTGTTTAATGAATACTGTTATTTGGGGGAAATGCAAATGGTGTTGTCTATTACTCGTAGTACAGGCCGAGCGGTGTATTAAGATTGTGAGGCCGGCAATTACTCGCTGAATATATCCGCAAATCGCGTAAACAGTATTGAGCGAATGGCGGAAGCTTTCCGCGGTACATACCAATAACCCAGTGATACGTTTTTGTACACGCTGTAGAGTTGACACAGGTTGCTTAGTTTGTTATACAATCTACGCTGCTTGAAACGTGTTAAAACGCACGGTACTTACAGTGGGTCTAGCTGACGTTTGGTTATGTTGCGAAAGCACAAAGATATTTGCGATCAGTCAAAATATTTCTTGCCTTTTAAGTTCAAAATTTGTTAAACTAAGATGCAAACAGATTATAATTTGAAATTGAATGATCAAATTGCAAAGCACATTATTTCTTCTTTTCTCAGTGTCATATGAACTGAAAATATTACTTTTTATTAGATCATTTCCTAACTTTTTCTTATTTAATATGAGATTAAGATATAAATTTTTGTTTCGAGCTCCTGAGGGATGAAATAATACTCAAGAGATTTGTGATGAGTATTTCTAACCACAAAACATAGCCAAAAGGGCAAACCGCCAGACTTTCTGGCGGTGAAGGCTCCTTACCTAATTTTTTTCTAGAACAGAACCTGCAGCGCGCTCGATAAAATGTAATGTTTACAATTTTTTTTTTGCATGAGATGCGAAGCAATGTTTTGGCACTTTCGCTGTTCTTACTACATACTGGACATGTTTAGGATATTTTTAGTTTTCTTTTTTTTACGAAACCATTTCTACGAACGGCACTGAGTTGATTGGACGCGAAGACCTCGGCCGACGGCCAAACTCGTTTCGCGAAGCAAAATCCTCGGCACCTTTCTCTCAAATGAAGCCCACTGGCCCGTGTCATCTATGTAGTATAAACTTTACAATTTTGGCGACAGCCGCGCGTACAGTACAGGGGGCAGTTTTGCCGGTTCCGACGCATGCTTGTCGACGTTGCAGGGACTTCTAAAAGCCCGCCCGCCAAGTCCAATACTTCTTTCTACTAAGATACTCTTGTCACTTACTCCAGCCAACTGGAACGCGCTACTACGCAAGGATGCGCAGACCACAGTTTCTAAAGCACCCAACGGAGAACCGAGAGCACATTCCACGGCGAGCTCCCGCTACAACTTTCTCTCTCTCTCTCTCTTTTTTTACTGGCGTTCTTTCGAGCGAGTGCTCGGAGCATGCGCCGACTTGCCATACTACGTACTACAGCCCGATCAATGCGCGCGAGCGCTCTTGTTCCTCGAGTTCGCACCACGCACGCACGTCCTCGCCTGTTGAGCACGAACGCTTTACGCTAAAAGCACGAACGCTTTAAGCACCGCGCGCGCGCCGACCATAGCTGCGAAAAAGCTGAAAACGCTGCGGCGCTCAGCGACACCACTCTAATGACCACACGTTTTTTCACTTCGCTCTAATACGCGCGGCTACCGCAGTGTCCAGGAGCCCCGCGTGATCATTTGCCTCGCGCGCATTTCACAAACGTAACCATGAATGTGTATCTCACACGAGCATAGCGCACTCTTCACTTAATACGCTACGCGCGCTCATATAGGAGTTCTGGCCGCGGCTCGGAGCAAACACCCGGCAGAAGGAGTAGAAAGAGAGCTTAGAGCGTTTGTACACCGTAGGCTATATCGTAGTCTGGCATTGCAAGCACCACACGTAGTGATTCTTAGCACCTCTCGGTATCGACGTGTCTTTTCTAACGACTTCAGGAGTTATGTATGTGTAGTAACGAGGCGTCGGGCGTCCCAGAGTGATGATGAGAATGAGGCTTAAATATTTGAGCTGTCCAACGGGTGCATTTGGCAGTCAAAGCTTATTTTGACTGCCGTACGTGACAAAATGAGCAGAAGTTCCGTTCGCTCTTCCCAGTGTGCGATAGTTACTTTAGTTTGTTTGCATGTAATCGTTTATAGTTCTCAGGAGTGTCTAAAGTTGCAATCGAACGGGTTTTTGAGTCCATATACATCCGTTATGTGGGACTTTACAAAGGCTGATAAAGCTGTCGGCGATGACAACGATTAGAAATGAACAGGATTAATAATTATTGAGGGCGCTTGCTTTTTTTTTCTTGGTTTTTGTCGCGAGCCGAGGAGGATGAAATAGAGGAAGGTGGGAATAAAAAGTCAGAGGGGTTAACCAGTCTAACCAGGTCCGGTTCAGAAACCTGCACATGGGAAACCGGAAAAACGATTTGATGCAGGAAATTTTGTAAGTGTTTGGATTTTCGTTTGTGGGGGTATAGCGTCCCAAAGCGACTCAGGCTATGAGAGACGCCGTATAGTGAAGGGCTCCGGAAATTTTAACCCCCTGGGGTTCTTTAACGAGCACGGACATCGCACAGTACACGGGCCTCTAGAATTTTATCTCCATCGAAATTCGACCGCCGCGGCCAGGATCGAACCCGCGTATTTCGGGTCAGCAGCCGACTGCCATAAACAGCGAGCCACCGCGGCGGCCAATTCTGTAAGTGTAAATCTAAAATGGGCATCATGAAGGGAGCATAAAGAGAGCAGAAAACCCCAGTTTTAGACCAGCCTCAAAAGGACACGTTCGTTTTCAATAAATACACGTGTATGTCCTGGTGCACCAAAAATAAAGAAGAAAATTTGATTAACAGTGTCCAGTATTTGGTTTGAAATTCGCGGCTCCCGTCTGCAAACTTCAACTGCTCCCCGAAATGTTTCACGGAAAAAAAGTTACAATTCCATAGGCTGCTCAAAGAATTTAGTGGCTCTGTTTGCACTTTTAATTCCCGCTTGCAGTTTGCTGAGTGCGGATTGGTGTGTTTCGTAATTGTTATTGATTCAAAGCATCAGCCGTATTCGAGAGCGTAATATTTTCTTTAAAATTTAGGTAGTAGCTTTCTTCGAGGAAATGGAATAAATTCGTCGCTACGAGGTAATTATATTCGTGTTTTTTTAGTGCGACTGCTTAAGCGCAAGCGTTGTTAACCTAAGCGATAGCTGGACAAGCCAGTAAAGCACTTAAAAAGCGAAAGAACGGAAGAGTAAACGACCTCCGAGCAGTCGTTACTAAACAGCAACGGATAAATGAGCAAAAGGAAAAGGCGGATTCGCGGCAACCGCTTCTGCTTGTTATTAAACGTTCTGCTCTCAGTGTTCCCGACAAACTCATGGCGCCACCCTGAATAGAACTTGGTGCTTAGTGAAATCGTGCCTGTGATACAATAGAGATCTCTATACTGAACTGTGCGGCGATCGAAGGTTTCGCGGCTTAGGTTTGTGCCGGCGACAAACACCGTTGTTTGAACGCTCCGACCGGCCTTCACATGGTCTGAAGACAAAGGCTGTGGACGGAGAGCAGAGTTCGTGTCCATCACTGCACACTGTTTTTCATGTTGTTTAGCACACGCTGTTTCACGGGTGCCGAACGAGTGTGCAGTAAAACAAAAAAGAAAACGATTTAAAGAAAGCGAAATCAGCTGACTACTATGGGTGCTTTCTACGGAGAAGATCCCGCTCCGGAGACCAGTTCAAAAGGAGCTGGGTTCACCCAATCCCATTTCTTTCCTTCCGAAAAAAAAGCTTATACATTATACCTATATCAATATATATTATATATACACATGCTATATATTATATCTCACGATACATCTAATAAAGAGCTCTTGGGATTTCCTGTTCACTTCGTTGTCGGCTCATTTCTTCTGCTTGTGTGCTTGAGGATGAGCGCTGTTATGATTGGGATGCACACCAGCCGAATAGGATTAAGGCGAAGATTCCATCGACCGGGATGACTACGTGGTAGCGGCAATTTAGACAGGTCGTTTGACCCCACGAGGACACCGCGAAAAAAAAAAAGGAAGTGCAGGGAACCTGCTTGCGGAAGTTTTCCCAAGCTCTTCACAATAGGGGGGGGGGGGGGGGGGGGAGATGACCGTTCCTTTGGTTCGCCGCGACGGACAAGATGACGGAGGCAAGAGGAGAACGGCGCCTTCCTTTAATTAACCGCATCTCACAACAGCCGTCCCGACCGGACCAATACACGCGTCTTGCACAGACCACGTCCGGTCGCCGCCTCTTGGACCGGCTACACATAAAACACGACTACCACATTGAGGAAAGGGAGAGAGTGCCAGAACCCTGGAGACGCGCCCTCCGGGTCCGACCCCTTCCCCGCAACATGTCCAGTGAAGACCATAGCGGTCGTCGCCAGGCGCGCGCGGAAGCGTTGGCGCGATACTATGGTAACCAAGAACATGTGTATTACGTAGACGTTGCCGGCCCACACCACGGGGGTGGTACACGGCCGCAGTCGTACACAACACAAACACAGTTAACGGGCTCACTTTCAAAGCCTACAGCGCAACACACGCGGAGGAGATTGCCATTGCTCTGGCTCTCACGAATCCCAAGTCAAAACACATCATCACCGACTCGCGAGGGGCCTGTCGGAACTACGAGTTGGGCTGGGCTCCCCCGCTTGCCTGGCGCATACTGGAATATAGCTGTCGATCTGAAGATCCAACTCCACGCAACCTGATTTGGGCCCCCGGTCACCAGGGCCTCCAGGGAAACGAACAGGCCGATCAGGCCGCCCGCGCACTCTCTCCCCGGGCTATCTCCCTGTCCTTGGAAGGGTACTCCCAATCAGACAATCTGGCCATTACATTCAAACAAATCACCGATTACTACAAGGAGGAGCACCGGCGCTACCCGGCCCCTTGTAAGGGTCTGGATCGCGCTGACGAGCGCCTCCTCATCAAAATTCTCACTAACACTGTACTGTGCCCGGCGGTGCTTAAACACTTCAATACATCCTTTGATGGCACGTGCCAGTTCTGTGGGGAGGTGTCTGACACCTTCCACATGGTTTGGGCGTGTCAATCTAACCCATCTATCCCCCCAACCCCAACCCCACCAGAGAGGACTGGGAGGCGGCCCTGCTCGGCTGTCAAGACCTGAAGAGCCAAAAGGCCTTGGTTCAACGGACGCGGGCGGCGTTGCTTGCCAATGGGGCCCCGGAATAGGGGCTCCACCTAGTACTGTGAGGGGAAAGGGCCAATAGGGTCCTACCCCAATCACCTTTCTGTAAAAATTTAATTGCTTATAAATGTTTTTCACCACCACCATCCCGACCGGAGAGAGTCGGCCGAGGTTGTAGCCACGGCGCCGCACCTGTGTTTGGATGGACACGTGCAGCTTGGGACGAAGTAGCAGCGGACCTCCGAGTCCTCCTCGCCCATTTCCACGGTGCCTCAGCGTGCTATGTGCTTTGCCACTCTCCCGATCTGTGCCTCCTGTTCAATTGTCTATCGCCTGGTGAAAGGGGCTGAGCCTTTGTGTATTTAACAAGCATCCTGAGCAGGAACGAACGGTCTGGGCCCTGACGACAAGGCTCATCCAGTCGCTCGACGCTGTAAACTTTTAATTTGTGACAGTTTGCTCTTTTCTAAATTATGTAAATAAGTTTGTTCATAGCGCCAGTAAACCTGTTCGTGTTTTCGTTCCCAAATGTCAGCTTCCATCCTTCCTCGTCTCTTCTCCGGCCCGACCACGCTACCTGGAAACCAACAGTGTCTTGCAGTAGCAGAGGAGATTTCATTCCCAGAAATTCTGGACAAAAGCATTTTTGGACGGGAAATCATTTATGAGCGAAATTTCTTACATAGTGTAAGATTTCACTATAACAATCAACATATCTGCAGGTCACCCGACGGCAGTCTTGAATGTTTTTTTTTTCTGTTAACGTTGTTGTTATCGTCAAAAGCGTTTCCCATTGGTGTTCTATAGCAGTCTTAACTGTTCGATGCGATAACTGCAAACACTTTAAAAGAAATATTTTGCTGCATATTATATTAATGGGTCACTACTTTAAATATTTTCATAATAGTATCTTAAAATTATCCAATTTTCAAAATATTAGTCTGAAATTGCTGGACTTGGTGCCGCCAAGTAAGTTTTCTGCAGTTTTCGCAAACATTCGATCATTGCGATAACATTCTCAAGATTAGAAAGGGCAGCGAATTATTTTTACTGCTTAACGTTTTGAAAAGCGCCAATGCATCCGCTTGCTGTACATTCAGTAATTGTTTGCTTACTTGGTAATAATGCCTAGGTTCTTCGCTCGAGGGGAAACTGACTCTTATTCGTTCAGTACATCGCTGGGGATGTCATTTTCTCGCCTGAGGTGTTTGCCTACAAGAGAAGTTTTGCTAGCTTCCTTCAGAGCAGCAAACAAAATGTCCCGCGTAACAAAACTATCAGTCTTAGTTTTATCCAGGCGTAGCTTAGATGGACGCTGATTAGAACTCCACCTGATTTTTTGTTCTCAGAAACAAAAAAAGACCTCTGCTCAGCCTTTTGTGGCTCTGCCGATAACTTTTCGGCAAAAAAGGACGCATTTAGGGCTGAGAAAATTACAGTTAAAACAAAAAAATGCTTTCCCCGTCAATCGAATCAGACTCTCGTTGTCAATGACGAAGAAGACTGCAGTATAGCCGACGGGATATCAATGACGATACGGCCTATTTTAGTGATCTACAACAAACAACCATATCTTTTTAAATAAATAATAATTGGTTTTTGGGGAAAGGAAATGGCGCAGTATCTGTCTCATATATCGTTGGACACCTGAACCGCGCCGTAAGGGAAGGGATAAAGGAGGGAGTGAAACAAGAAAGGAAGAAGAGGTGCCGTAGTGGAGGGCTCCGGAATAATTTCGACCACCTGGGGATCTTTAACGTGCACTGACATCGCACAGCACAAGGCCGCCTTAGCGTTTATCCTCCATAAAAACGCAGCCGCCGCGGTCGGGTTCGAACCCGGGAACCATATCTTTTCAGCGAAACAGTCGCGTGGTGGCAATACTTCTATTGCAGTTTTTTAGTATTTTAAGCGGAAGTAGACTTCCTATATTTACAGAGTGGTAATCAATCGATGTAGGATGTGCCACCGTCCCCTTAAATTGTTATGGACATTGATTTGATTCACGTCGCAGCCTGAGCCACATTTCTTGGTCACGGACCTCTGGTTACGTGACGTCGCTATGTGCAATCGTGCCGTCGGAAAAGGGACTGCAAAGCAACGTGATGTGCGATCTGCCGCTGGGAACACCGATGTGGCCCGTCGGTCTCAAATACTCGGCAGAAAAGCGGGTAAACAAACTAATATCAAGAAATTGTCTTTAACATAGTTTGTCCAACGATCAACATAAAAACATCATCAAAAAACAACATCAACAGCAAAAGTATGTTTGTAAAGATTAAAAAGTATGAAGCTTAAAGGGACTCTGAGGAGAAGTTGAAATTGGCATGTATTACAGTTTACCGCATCGTAACGATAAAAAGAAGTTATTTCACTGAAAATGAAGCTTGTATAAGCTTTAAAAGACCAAACGAAAAGGAAAGTGTAGCCACGGCCATAGGATTTCGCAGATAAACGGTAATGCGTCGATACAATTGTAGCGGATCTCGGAGGCTAAGCTACAATGACATTCACTTCAATCCGGGAATCACGGAGTTCTTTTCGGTGCCGACGTCACGAGTTTGGTACCGATGGCGGGAAAGTTTTTAAAAGCAATTTTCTTGGAAATAAACGCGTCTTTTGCGGCCGAAGAGTCATCAGTACAACTTGAGAGAGCCACACAATCTATTCTTACTTCATCCCACATAACAGACGGACGTGTTCACAGTGCCTCTTCAAATGATAACAAAAGCATACAATAACAAAAACACTTGCAGTCTTCTACTCTCCTGCGTGAAGTCACCATGCTTTAACGGCTAGCGGAACCTGCACGCATTCTTAATTCCTTAAAAAACGACTTCTATATAATAATTAATAATTACTTGTGATTAATCTGACCCCTTAAGTGCCTAAATCATGCAAAAAAAAAAGAAATAAGGAGCGCTGTCAGCTTACCGATGAACTTAGAGCAGTGACCTTTTTGCACTTTCTGCCAAGCTGACACTTCCCGGATAACAAAGAGCAGAGCTGCTGACACGAGCACAGAGAGGTCGACAGGGTCAGAATTACGCCTGAATTGTTCCACTTTTATTTGTATGTTTTTGGCAGCACCGAATAAATTACGTACGAGTAGCCTTCGAAGAGTCGTCGTTTCGTCGTGTTCAGCTCCTTAGCCTCACTTTTTTTTTCGCTTCAATTACGTACGCACTGACCTAGCAATGAGTTCTCTCAATATTTGCACAACCTTCCTCTGGCTAGCCGAGAAGAACAAATTAGGAGCCTGTCAAACGGATCACGTAGCTGCACGAAAAGTGGTCGACGCATGTGTTTAATTTTACGCTTCGCATTGGAGCTTTTATAACTTGCACTTATACAAGCAGCAATGCTAAAATCTTGAGAATACCTTCGAAGTGTCATGCTGAAACAAAAGCATGTGCGTTACTGTCCGTGTTTCGTCAGTACCATTTAATAAATTTTCAGCGATTCGTGCCGGCGTTCAAAATAGATGTTAATTATCTTTTAAAACATAAAGATGTAACAAGGTGTAAAAAAGAAATATCCATGCCTGTCTATCAGCAATGCACCCTGGCCAATCCCCCGCCGTAGGTATATGCCATTTAGACTGAGGTCGTCGTCGTCATCATCACCATCATTATCATCATAATCGTCGTCGTCAATATCAAGTTGAGAGAAGAACTACCAGTGGCGAGGCATACCGTCATGGTACAGTGCAGGCGGCACGTTTTCATGCTTGCATTTTTATTTATTTCTTCTTTTTCTGCTCGACTTCTGGTCGCTCTTTTTATTAGTCTACGTTTTCTTTTCGTTGACGATGTAAACGATTTTTTTTTTATGGCGCAAGGTGATCTTCGGAGAAGAACGCCAAACACATGAAGACTGGCCGGCTCAGGTCGAGGACATATGCATATGCATATGCTGTCGTTCAAGTTTCAAAGTTCGTAATAAGGCCACCAGAGGTGACTTTTCGTTTTATAAACCTGTTCAGCTGAGCAGTGGCTCTCAATTTCAGTCTTGCCGCAGTTCATGCAGCAATATTTTAAGGGTAAACAGTGCGAAAGGAAACATGGGACAAGCGGTTGTCCTGTGTTTTCTCTGCCTTCCGTCTTCGTCTTTCGCGCTGTTGACACTTAAGAAATGCTTCACCAACTCTCCCGTTTAGCCGTAGTGTTGAACAGCAATATTTTGTTCACACAGGATATGTACACACGGTAAAAGTTTATGTTTCATATAAATGCATGCTTTAGAAAATGGATTTCTTTTACTACACACGTTACGTATGCATACGTGCCACAGCCATGGCCGTGATTTTTCGCGCCCAAAGCTGACACTGGATTTTCTGGTGAACTAGGCCTTGAACGCTACCGCATTAAAACGGGGTGCTAGTGTAGATATACTTCCCTGAGAAGGCGAGATGAGTGAACTTTGAAGCGGCGGCAACCCATGCTGCATTGACAAATTGTAGGGAACACTTAAACTCGGCCTCAAGGGTATGCAGCGATAACATAATGGATTAGTTAATGTCCATATATGTGCAATTGGTGATTCTAGACTTTACAGGGATAGATCCCTGGGAATCATCATACCACTTCTGTCGTTGAGGTGCAGCCGGTTAAGAGATGCACCTCTGCCCTGCGATGGCAGGTGCTGCCACCGGTGGGATTTTTGCGATGCGGGTTATTCTTCCCGAGCGACAAATCGTTAATGTAACTGCCGCCTGCCACTGTAGTCAGTTTGCTCACTATCCGTTGGGCAGGCTGTACTGACGCCACAAGGTCACGTGACCTAGGTGCCCCACCTGGTCGCTTCTCCAGGGATTTTTCGCTCAAAACGCCGACGACGCCGAGGCCGGATTTTCGCCTGAACGGTAGCCTTAACGCTGTCGCGTTAAAATGCGGCGCTCTATCTCCAAGCCTCGTGGCATCGTGCAGGTGTGTCTGCGGCAGCGGTAGGCGATGGCCGTCGCCATCGTACGTCGCTTCGCGAGGAACAATGCCTCATGTGGTTACCGCTTAAAAGTCGTTCTAACTTAGCGAATTCCCAAGCTACGCAGTTTGATATGTTTGACTCACAACAGTAGACAAAAAAAAAAAACTCGCCGTTAATTGGTGACAATGCTGTTGTGCCGAATTCTATGTTACTTGCACCTAGTCTCTTTCTGTACGCAATTGGAAAATGAAAGTTTGGAACTTGCACTGTCGTAAGTCTAAACAGCCCGTATACGTTCTCCGTGCGCAATTCCTCTTGGGCTGCGACAGCCAAAAGTTTCGCGTGTTAAGCGGGACCTGAATTCAGCCATTTTTTTCTATTATACGAAAGGAAACGACTTTAATTCACCGACGTTAGTATTTGCACGACGCTAATCCAACCGCGGTGTACATGCACCCTCTTCCCTCTTTTGAATTGTGTAATGCGACAGCATTAAAAGCTTCATCGGGGTAAAAACAGTGTGCAGTCGGGGATAAATCTACCTGTTTTACAACTGAGCGTGATGATGAAAGGCAGACGAGGGACGACCAAGACAGGCTCCTGTCCTAGACGTTCCTTGTCCGTGTTTCGACTTCACGCGCTATTGTCCACCATGCTTATTAAGCGGCTGGGCCATTTCTGCTCTTATAAAATTCGCCCATTGGCTGGAATGAAGTGACGTCACCAGTGCGAAAGTGAAGTCACTTCTGGAAAAGCATCAACAGATATGGTATTTCGATGTTCCTGTGAATTTTTTCGACACCAGTCTGAGGCTGCAGAATATGTCCGCCCACGAAATGGGACAACCGGTGGGACGCCGGATAGGTACTTTTTTTACACCCTTCCCAGTAATCGCTGTCATAAAGAAGGGAATGTGCCTTTATTTTTGAAGCCTCGTTATACGATAGCAATGAGAGAGATAATATAAGATACGCCGATATGAATATTGTCACCGACAAACGTAGGGCGACACAAAAGGGGGCTTTTAATCCGAAGGCCAAGAAGACCAGCAGCGCGCGTCCGAGCGGGAACGTCGTCTTCTTCGCTTCCACACGAGCCCAGCCATGCCGTTCGTCCGCATGGCGGCGCTCGCAGAATGTGAGCAGTGTGGCATTGCCCCCCTCCTTTCAAGAGGCATCGCCTCGATGCCTCCGGCAAGGGGGAAAAACGGAATTGAGGCACCGAAAGTGCGAAGGTGCGCGTGGCGGCGGCACTGAATGTGAACTCCGACAATGGCTAACGGGCGTAATACGGTTTCATGCGGGACACGTGGACGACTTCAGACTTGGGCGGTCGAGAAGAGCGGACGACTCCTTGAGGGAACACTTCATAGTTCACCTCGCTGAGTTGACGTAGCACTTCGTAGGGGCCGAAGTAGCGGCGCAGAAGCTTTTCAGAGTGCCCGCGCAAACGTATAGGGCTCCATACCCAGACGTGCTCGCCGGGTTGGCAAATCACCTCCGTGTGGCGGAGGTTGTAACGCCGGGCGGCAGTTTTCTGCTGGTGTCGAATCCGTTGTCTAGCAAGGTGGCGAGCGGCTTCCGCATCACGAATGAATTGTTCAGTGCCGGTGACAGACGAAGGGGCACAATCTGGGAGCAGCATGGCGTCCAGCATGGTCAGGGCATCCCGGCCGTACACCAAACGGAAGGGAGTGAAGCGCGTCGTTTCTTGGAGGGCGGTGTTGTACGCAAACGTGACGTAAGGGAGTATTTCGTCCCATTGCGATGGTCAGCGTCGACATACATAGACATCATATCTGCAATGGTCTTGTTCAGCCTCTCAATCAAACCATTCGTTTGAGGATGGTAAGCAGTAGTTTTTCTATGACTGGTGCCACTGAGACGCAGGACCTCGTGGGTAAGAGCCGAGGTAAACGCGGTTCCCCGGTCAGTTAATACAACCGCGGGGGCGCCGTGGCAAAGCACAATGTGGTGAACAAAGAACTGTGCAATTTCAGCCGTGGTGCCACGGGGAAGAGCCTTGGTTTCACAGTAGCGGCTTAGGTAGTCCGTGGCAACAACAATATACCGTTTACTCATGGAGGACACTGGGAATGGGCCCAGTAAGTCCATGCTGACTTGCTGAAATGGGATTTGCGGTGGATCAATTGGCTTCAGAAGGCCGGCCGGTTTTGTCGGCGGTATCTTCCGTCGTTGAAACTCACGACAGGTTCTAACGCAGCGTTGGACGACCGCAGCAAGCCGAGGCCAGTAGTGCCTATGGCGGAGGCGTCCCAATATTCTGGAAAAACCAAAGTGGCCAGAAGAAAGGTCGTCGTGGCATGCAGCGAGAACTTCCTGACGAAGCGCGGTGGGGACAACGAGGAGATACGCAGTTTCGGTCGGGCCGTAGTTTTTCTTGTAGAGGACTCCATTTATTAAGCAAAAGGACGAAAGTCCGCGAGACAAGAGTCTGGGCGGAGACGGAGCGGTTCCTTCGAGGTACTCGATTAGAGGCAGCAGTTCGCAGTCGGCCCTCTGGTGGTGGGCAAGGTCGGACGTGGTGACAGCGCCGAGGAAAGCAGAATCGTCGTCGGGCTCATCTGGTGGACACGGAAGAGGAGCTCGGGAGAGACAGTCTGCATCGCTAAGTTGCTGACCCGACTTATACACGATAGTGACGTCGAACTCTTGCAACCGAAGGCTCCACCGTGCAAGTCGCCCCGATGGATCTTTGAGGTTCGCAAGCCAGCACAAGGAGTGATATCGCTGACGACTCGAAACGGGCGGCCGTACAGGTAGGGACGAAATTTGGTGATTGCCCACACAACAGCGAGACACTTCTTTTCCGTGGTAGAATAATTCATATCGGCACGGGACAAAGTGCGACTTGCGTATGCGAGCACGCGTTCCACACCGTCTTGCCACTGCAGAAGCACCGCGCCGAGGCCAACATTGCTGGCATCTGTGTGCAGTTCCGTGGTGGCTTTCTCGTCGAAGTGGCCAAGGATAGGCGTAGATTGGAGGCGGGTCTTAAGCTCTGTGAGAGCTGTTTCCTGATCCTGGCCCCAGGAGAAGGGTTCGGAGTCTTTTGTCAGGCAAGTCAGCGGCTCTGCGAGCTTAAAGAAGTTTTCAACGAACCTCCGATAATAGGCCCAAAGCCCCAGAAAACGCTGCAAGCTTCGTTTATCTGTTGGCTGGGGAAATGCAGCAACGGCGGCCGTCGTTTCTGGGTCAGGGCTGACGCCCTTAGCGCTCACAATATGGCCAAGAATCTTGAGCTCCCTAAATGAGAAGTGGCACTTTTCAGGCTTCAGAGACAGACCTGTGGAACGAATGGCCTCGAAAACAGCACGCTAACGTTTCAGGTGCTCCTCGAACGTGTCGGAGAAAATCACGACGTCGTCGAGATACACAAGGCAGGACTGCCACTTCAGGTCAGTTAGTACGGTGTCCATCATACGTTGGAACGTTGCAGGGGCTGAACACAAGCCGAAAGGAAGCACCTTAAATTTGTACAATCCGTCAGGAGTAACGAAGGCGGTCTTTTCTCGGTCACGTTCATCGACCTCAATTTGCCAATAACCGCTACACAGGTCGAGTGACGAAAAGTAGGTAGCATGGCGGAGGCGATCTAATGAGTCATCAATGCATGGCAGTGGATATACATCCTAATTGGTAACGTTGTCGAGACGTTGATAATCTACGCAGAACCGTAGGCTGCCATCTTTCTTTGCGACGAGAACAACAGGTGAGGCCCAGGGACACGTCGATGGTTGTATGACGTCGTCGCGGAGCATTTCGGCAACTTGGCGGCGGATGGCATCACGTTCCTTCGACGAAACACGATAAGGACGCTGACATAGTGGTCTCTGGCCACTATCGACGATAATGCGGTGCTTAGTTATTGGCGTCTGAAGAACCTTAGAGGTTGACGCAAAACGGTCGCGGAAAGAGTCAATGAGGATTGGACAGAAGGTCAGGGTTCACGTCGATCGTAATGGCTGGTGCCGTGTCCTGTTCCGCTGTTCCGGCGTCCGTTGTAGATAAGGCACATTAGACGGCATGCTCGCCAAGTTTTTCAAAATGGGCAATCACTGTGTTTTTCGTCAAATGTTGGGGTTCGCTACTAAAGTTGGTCACTAAGAGCTCGGTACGCGCGTGAACAAGGACGACAAGGGCGCGAGCAACGCAAACTTGCCGAGACAGTAGCAGCGACATGTTCGCTTCGGCAATGCCCCGAATAGTGAAGCTGGTAATAGCGAAGCTGGTAACACACTTGACTGTGACAAACTTGCTTGCTCTCGGCGGTATCGTTGTGTGGTTGTCAGAGATGCGTAGTGCTGCTCTGTGCGGTTCGGGATCTTAGCAACGGCTCGCTGTGTCGAAAACGATACCAATTGCTCATGCAGGTTAACGACCGCGCCATACTCTTTAAGGAAGTCCATACCGAGAATCAGTTCTTTGGAACACTCTCGCAGCACGGCGAAGGAGCCAATGAAAGTTGCACCTCGGATCTTTATACGGCATGTGCAGACGCCAACCGGTGTCACCACATGGCAACCAGCTGTGCGTATCTGCGGCCCATGCCAAGGCGTTAGAACCTTTCTGAGGGTCGTGGCTAAGTGGCTGCTCATAACCGAAAAGTCGGCTCCGGTATCCACGAGTGCTGACACGTCATAGCCATCGGCGGCAACAAGAATTTAGGCGGCGAAAACAATTCTTTGACAACTCGTCGGTGAGGTGTTTGGTGCCGTCGTCGATGGGGTCGTCGGTGAGGTCATCGATGTGGTCGTCGACACGGTCGTCGGTGGGGTCGGCGGTGGCATCGTCGCTGCGGTCGGCGGTGAGATCGTCTTTGAGGTCGGCGGCTGGGGTCGTCGGCGTTCGGGTCGTCGCATACAACCGTCCGATGGAGGCTGTTCACTCTCTGCGGCAGCGGCGGTCCTACCCCCGGAGGCCGCCGTCTTCAGTTTTCCCGGTGGGGGGACGTGCGTCTGAATTGGTCAGCGGATGATGCGTGACTGGGAACCCGTCTTGGAGACGGCGACCTATACTGACGTCGTGGAGGCGGTGAGGGCAGCACATGATCGGCCAGGTACTGCTCAGTGTCTCGCGGTCTCTCACCATAGCGTGGTCAAGGTGCGCTCGGTGGAAATCCTGTTAATCCCATCCGCCGGTATGGGCAGTTGCGGAGGACATGACCAGGCTCGGCGCAGTGGTAGCATAGTAGCCGGTTGTTGGGTGTGCGCCACACGTCCGCTTTTCTAACAGGGCGCGGGTCACGCAGCTCGACGGCGGGGAAGGTATCCCTGCGTTGGTTCGGCAGCAGGGCAGAATGCCTGTGGCACTGGCGCAGGTCTCCGCAGGCCTTCACTGTAGCTCTGATGTACGGCTCCGGCTGCGGTGTCCGTAGGGCTTCGCTTTAGCTCATGATGCACGGCTCCGGCTGTGGTGAAGGTGGTGGCTGGACTGCTCGCCGAATTCCGTCACGGACGGCATCGGCTACAGCTGCAACACTGGCAGGGGGGGCATCTAAGCGGAGGTTGCGCAGTTCTTCTCGAACCACACTTCTCACAAGCTGTCGAAGCTCCTAGTCTCCGGCGACTGGCAGTGACGCACAATAGTTGGTGGCCGCAACACTGCCCAGACGACCGTACTGTGCACTGCGTTCCTGCAAGGAACGTTCCATGACCGTGGCTTCTTTGGCGAAGTCAGCGACGATTCTTGGAGGGTTGCGTATGAGGCCAGCGAAGAGCTGTTCCTTCACACCACGCATGAGGTGGCGCACCTTCGTAGCCTCGGGCATGGCAGGGTCAGCCCGACTGAAGAGAGCGTGCCATATCTTCGATAAACATGGTCACGCTTTCGTTCGACTGCTGTGACCTGGAGCGAAGGGCGATTTCGGCGTTTTCCTTGCGTGCGTTGGTGCTGAAGGTAGCGAGCAACTCACGACGGAACGCTTCCCAGCTGGTAAAGGATGCCTCATGGTTCTCGAACCATGTCTTCGCCGAGTCTTGGAAAGCGAAATACACATTTTGTAGTTTTCGGTCGTCGTCCCACTGGTTAAAAGTGGCCACACGGTCAAAGCCGGACAACCAGTCCTCGACATCCTCGCACCGATCGCCGTGGAAGGTTGGCGGCGAGCGAGGTGTGAGGACTACAACCGGTGGGACAGTGTGGGACAGTGCTGGAAGGCTGACCTGTCTGCCTGCCAGTAGTAGACGTCATGGTACGCACCGACCTCGTCAGTGGCTGACACTCAGGTTGCAGGCCTCGCAGGCGGCGGCTCGCTTTGTGGACGGGTGTTGTGTCCAAGCGGCGCTGATGATCGTCAGAATTGTCCTCGGGGTCAGCGTTCCTGGAACGAATCCCAGCACCTCCACCAAAATGTCGCCGACAAACGTAGGGCGACACGAAAGGGGGCTTTTAATCCGAAGGCCAAGAAGACCAGCAGCGCGCGTCCGAGCGGGAACGTCGTCTTCCTCGCTTCCCCACGAGCCCAGCCATGCCGTTCGGCCGCATGGCGGCGCATGCAGAATGTGAGCAGTGTGGCAATATCGTGTTACCTTCAAAAAATAGCAGAATTCAAAGAAAGAAGGCATTACTACAAACACGCAGCTCAAGAGGCAGATCACTCCAATCGCACAATAACCCAGGTGTGCTCGAGAGAGGCGTATGTAACTGCGGCAGTTTTTCTCCGGCCTTCTTGTCTAAACATGAGGAAAGGCGTTAGCCTTGTGCGGTGGCTTATACGACAAAAGAGCAAAGGAAAGAGGAACAAACGGTAAACAACGCCTGTAGTGGCCCCAAAATTTCCTTTTTCTTTGCCTCCTCAGTGTCTATATATAGACAGCGCTGCAGAGTACGGCTGTTGTTACTTTCTGACAGAATGTATTTGAGTTTGCTGGCTGCAAGCATATGAGCCGTTACTAAATAAGTGAAGGAAAAAACACAACAAAACAGAGAAAGAGCCGCCATTTCTTCAATTACGGAGGGCGATGATGGGAATGTGGCAGGTTTCCCGAAGGGAATAGCGTATTGTTTCATGGCAGGAAAATAAAGAAAGGTCAGGAACAAAACAAGAAGTAACACATTTCTGGTGCGTCCCGGGCTCGGAACGCCTGCCGGGAGAATGTTCTTCGCCGGCGCCTGGTGGCGTAAGTAGAGTGCCTGATAAGCTGGCGCGCGCAAATCAGCCTTACCTGAGCGAGTAAAGGTCTGCACTGGCTTCCGCGTTGGCTGGGCGACTGCGCAAGCCTTTTTCATTATTGTTTTCCACTGCCGATGTTTCGAGAGATTGTGGGCGCCCTCATGATTGCGCCAAGGGCCCGGGAAAAAAAATGCGCTGCTTCCCACGTAGGGGCACGGAAGTGGGCTTACCTGTACAAACCGTGGGCACTGAAAGGGTCTCGCTGCTCTCTTGCGCTCCTCATGTCTTTAGTTGGTCCTTTTTTGTTTGTTTTGTCGGCTACGGAAAAGCATCGGCGTTGCGCTGATCTAAAGCATATCCTCCTTTTCATCGCACCAACTATTTTGGGACGGATGCATTTATCGCGGAAAACTTTCTTCGCGGAAGCCGTGGAGGTGTTCTTCTCCAAGACGAAACCAATCAAACGATTTTGCTTTCCTATCCAGGGCGTCTCGAATCTTCGGCAATGAATTTTTTCTCACAAAAATTTATCTTGTAAAGTTAGGAGTGCGAAAAACAGAAACGCTACTTTATCTTCAATGTTTAGTAAATCAGGTGAAGAAATTCTCTTCTCAGTCTCAGCAGTAGCCTAATGTTGGAATATACGCAACAAAACAAAAATGTGGAGGTTGAAAACGTTTTTTTACAGCCACAGCAAAATTTTACGATCCTTATCTATCGAAAACAGGCGGGTGGTCTTTCAGCAAACCTACTCAGGAAAACTTTATCCAATTTCTAAACATTTTGCTGGCCCGCATCAAAGCTAGCGAGGCCACCATTAGTATATCTAAAACAAGATTAAAACGAAAACCTTGGATTAAGGCAGCACTTTGAAGTCAATTAATCTCAAAATAGCATGTACAAAAAACTAAAGCACACCCCGAATAATATCGCTCTCGCAACCAGGTAAAAGTCTGATAAGAAAGCTGCTGAATAAACTAACTAAAATCCCGAATAAACTAAAATCCTAAGAGAAAACTACTTTAATCTGAAAATTCAGCAGGCCAGTAGCGACAGCAACACCACCTGGAAAGTTATTAATTCAGCACTAAACAAGACGAATGCGCAAAACATGTACCCGGAATTCTCGCTGACCATGCTGTAACTGCAGAAAGCACTGCCATCACCGTAGCTTTCAGTAAACACTTTGCTGCAATTGCTGCAAATGTAGCCCCAGCTGCAAATTATGAATCATTTCTTAATCCCGTATACAGCATGCGCAGTGTTGATTAATTTATTTTAAAAAAAAACACTGGCATATCAAGAAGTCAAGCACCCAATAATAGCATTGAAAAACACGACATCAGTTGGGTATGAGGGTTTTTTAGTATGATTGCTGAAAAAATGCTCAGTGTACATCAGTGAACCACTAGCAGACGTTTTGAATGACATGTTCATGACAGGTATTTCATGCCAATTCAAAATCATGCCAAGTTTTAAAAAAGAAGAGAAGTTGACCGTTGGACACTACCGCCCAATGCCAATATTATCACCATTTGTCCAAAGTTGAAGAAAATTGCGCCTTTCACGGCTAGATAGCTTTTTGCTGCAAAACAATTTTACGCAAGTGAACAGTATGGGTACTTGAGGGGAAAATCAACTGAACTGGCGCTACTTAACATATAGTCGAGAAAATGAAGCAAAATATTGAAAAGAGTTGCTCACTATGGGCGTATTCACAGGTTTGAACAAAATGTTTGACTTGCTTAATCATGACATATTCATCAGTAAACTAAATAACGATGGAATTCGAGTCCCACCGTTAAAACTAATAAAGAATTACTTGCTGAACCGCGAGCAGTACGTCACCGTGAAAAACGTTCAGCCTGGGATTTAGTAACCAACTGTGGCGTGTCGCAAGGGTCCATACTGGGTCATTTTATGTTTTCATGCTATATTAATGGTCTGCCCACCTGCTCATCAGAAAATTATCTTATACGCAGACGACACTAATATCTTTGTAACAAGCCAATAATGACCAAAATCTTTACACGAAAGCAGACGATGTCTTAGCTAAGCTTTCAGTCTGGCGAAAACACAACCATCTATTAGTCAACCTAAAAAACAAACAAATATATTGTTTTTGCAACAAATAATGCACTCCTAACTAGTAATGCAAGCATTTTAGTTGGCTACACATAGGCTACGAAGTGTTAACCACACAAAGTTTTTAGGAGTATACTTGGACAGCAAACTTCAATTGTACAAACATGTTCAAGACGTAACTAAAGATCTACCAAAAAATATCATTCCTTTGCCATGAATACCCTTCTTAGCATCTCTTATAGCTTCATTCAACCTCATATTACATATGAAAAAAGCGTTTATTGCTTAACGTATCGTAGCCCCTTGCCCCATAGAAGTCACACAAAGCACTGCTCTATGGACAATCTAATTTCTTAACAGGCAGGGATCACTTAAACTCGCTTATCGCTTGCTCAGTATACTACCTTTGAACATCTGTATTAGGTACCTTGTTTTGATAATACTTCATAAGCTGATTCACAATGCCACTGCTTCTCCTTAAGCACCAAAAAATACTCACTGCGAACAATGCCTATGATGATTATGGATTTTTATGGCGCAAGGGCACCTGTAGCCAAAGAGTGCCATGGCACAAGGTATTTTTCTTGTACTCAAGGTGGGGTCAAAGACCCATTTCCCAAGCATTTCACCCTAAATAAGCCGAGCACCAGACCAGGGGAAGCTTGTACGCATTGTATCACCGGTGGGCACCCGGTGGCACTGGGGATCGAACCCCGCCCCTCCCGCATACGAGGCGGATGCTCAACCACTGGCCACCGCTGCGGCGCAAACAGTGCCTAGCAAGATTTTGACTGCACCAAGCATAAGAACAAACTACGGATAATTTTTATTTTCTTTTGTAGCGACACATTTATGGAACAAGTTGCCAAATAGCATTATGTCAACAAATGTTTCCACTCATATAAAACCACCTTGCGAAAACAGGCTTTCATTTTACTGCTGGACCATAATAACTAACCATCACGTTTTAGCAGTAGCCAACATGTACTTTCTTTTACAACTGCCGAAACTCATTGAAATTTGTGTTCGTTATATAAGAAAGCTGTATATCGTTTTTTGTGTGTGTTTTTATCGCTCAGACAGACAAACACCAGAAGTCTAATCAAAGCACCACCAGCACAACTCGGCTCGAGTTCTGCGGTACCACTTGCATAAAAACATGCATGCACCTAGTATCTGTCAATAAATAAGGATTTATTAATCGAACTTCCACACTAATCTTGCATCAAAGAAATGTTGCCTAAACATAGAAGCATATGCAATAATTCTTACAAAATGTCAAATAACACTTAATTAAAAATTAGTCTTTCCTGAACGGAGCTCATTTAACACTGTTTTCTACATCACCATTTTGTCATAATCACTGAACTAGCGAGGCTCACTTACTGTGCGCGTGTACGCAAAGATTGGAATAAAACGGCACAATAAATTCATAACTTAAATTGTTTTTCTGAATGATGATGCCAAAACGAAACCGAAGCCTCCAAAAATACACACTCTATCCAGGCGGCTACAGAAGAAAAAAAATGTTTCGTTCGGGTTTTTCCTAAAACACGCTCGGGCTCCTCCTAAAAGGTACTTAACCACGCTATGACCGCTTGCTTGCTCTTGATATTTTAAGTCATATAAACATAACATGTACATGACTGAAAATATCAAGAGAAAACGAACGGTCATAGCGTGGTTAGGTACCGTTTAGGAGGAGCCGGAACGTGGCCTTGGAATAAACCTCATCTATCATCGTGCGACAGCAAGAACTGGCCTTCTATACGGTCCACGGAGATGCGAACACCATGGTTAACCTGAGCGACTAATCAGAACGACGATTACGCTTCTAAAGAAATCGCTTCAAACGTTCTCGGACCGCGCCGCTGAAGGGAGTTCCGAAGAAAGACCGTGATCATTAGGCACCATTAAAGTGTGCTCACCACCTGAAGGCAGCGGCTGCTCCGTTTCCAGCCCTGCCACTGCCGCCAGTTACAAATACATTTTGCAGCTTTCACTGTTCGCTGAAACCCTGCTTCGTCTTTCCGGAGAAATCTTTTCGCGTTCCTTAAGTTTTTTTTTTGTTTTTTTCGCGACATCGGAAATAGCGAGATTAGGCAGGAGCGAAATCTCCGCGACGACGTTGGTTTTTGTCTCGCTAATGATCCAGCGAGATCCGCCGACCGACTTTGCAGGGTTTTTTATATTTTGTTTTAGAATAAGCGCTATACCGATACTGCATCAGTGCTAAGGAAGCAGCACTAATTCGGGCAGGTGCTAGAGAGAATAACGTTACCAAGAAACCAAAGAGATGCGACAGTAGATAATGAGGGAAGCTTTCAAGGGATTGCTCAAGACGAAGGAAGTTCGAGGAAGATAGAAAGCAGTACGAATTGAAGGACACGAACAATGGGGCACTTCTCAGCTCGCTTCCCAATCAAGGAACTTTTTTAAGTGTTTAGCGGAGTTCAGAAAAAAAAATTATAGATGCACAAGCAACAGAGGCGACGGGCGGAAATTTTGCACAAAGGCTGCAAAATGCGCTCCTGTCGATTTCCCGCCGAAGCTCACGTATTCTGTATGCACGTGCGGACGCAAAATTGGATTTTCACGGACCTGGAATGCAAGCCCTAGAACGCACTTCTGCATTGAAAAGAGAAAAGCTGAAAGCGACATATATGCAACGGAAGCTGTAGCGATGCCTGCAGATGTCTCCCTGATTTACGCGAGCGTCTTCTTCTAGATAACGTCACATTTGTCCAGCTTTCCTCGCGCGCATTCAGTGTTGCAGAGTGTCCTCCGTAGAGTCGGCCAAGACGAAAGGCGATTCGAAGCTGTCTCGCAGTCGGCGCAGCGAGAAATCTCGGCCTTCCGGACGTGGTTTTCCGTGCCCGTAACGTCGCAGTGTGCGCTGCAAGAAACCGCATTATTTCACTAGACGCGGCAGAGCCTATCTCGTTTTGTTTTGTTCACTTCAAGGAGGAGCCGACTGCTGCCGAGGGGCCGGAAGATGGAGGCGAAGAAGATAATGCCTTCGCCTTTGAAGGCTACTCTTCCGAGAATTTCACGGCCGTCAAGATTTGTAGCTGTGAGGATCGATCGAGCGGCAGAAGAGAGCAGAGCTTCAGCGCACTCTGTTATCTCACTGTTCGACCGCTGCGGCACAGCCCCCCTAGGATTCGATCAGTCGAGGCTGAAGCTGGCGGCCGGCGGGGGTGGCGGGAGGGGCGTGCGGCGGAGGGATTTGCCGTTTCCTGTTACCTTTGCAGTCGCCGTATTGAGGACTTCTCTGCCCGGCCTTTTGCTTTGCCGACCATTGTTCCTGTTTCTTTGGAGCCCCTTTCGTGCAAGTGGCGACGGGTTCAGCGGAGCGTATTGCCTTTTCCCTATAATCGAGCTCTGACACAAACGGACCAGAGGAAATTGCTGTCTCAGGGTTGATTCTGGAAGCTGATGAAATGAAGAAAAAATGCTGTTTTCTTTGAGAGGCGTTGAAAGGAGCAGTCGCTTCCATTTCCGCGGGCAGCGAGCTGACGCAACGTGCTCCAGGTCTTAAGGAGCGATGCTGCGGAGGCAGCGCTTTCGCCTTTATGAAGACAGGAGTTTCCACCAGTGACATTTGTTTTTAAAAGTGAGCTTCTTGGCAGGATATTTTAAGCCTTATCACGGGGAACAAAGTCATCGGGAAATAAATTGCGAAATGGGGAGGTTGAAAATAAAGCGAAATATAGCTGGTACATGAGGACGTTTGCGGTGGTGATGAAGTGATGCAGGAGACTTGTGAGCATAGTCATTTCTTGAGGGCCTAAATGCAGTAAACTTAACAGCAGGAAAACCAAAGCCTCCTAGAACACTTCAGGCCTGCACAACTCATTCCGTAACGTGATGTACCTTGGCCGAGCAGTGCGGTAAAGCACTTGCCGGCCTTGCTTGCGTTGTGCACGAAAGCGGGTTCTGCATGCGCGGAGCCTGCGGGCTCTAAACGTTTGCTCTTCAATAATTAGAGGTTAAGTTCGCGATGCAATAACCAACACTAGCCAATGTACGACGGCTGTTTTTGTTTTCTTTCATTTTTAAACAGGAAAAAGAAGGCAGGCATAATCCGCCACCGTTAACGATGACTGTCGACTGTGGTTTATTTGAAAGTTTGTAGTTTCTTCCCTTGGGTGGCGGTATTAGGCTTTCAACAGACTGTTATGATTTCTCTGACAGTTCGGAACGCAGCAGCGGTTCATCCTGTGCTGTTGGTAGTTTCACTTTGCAAAACACATATGCAGCACGCACAACGCACATATGAAACATAAAACCAAATGGCGCAACGAGAAGAAACATTCATGCTGCATCCGCGAACATTCCACCTAACACGCAAAGGTCCGAGATGATATGGGGCATTGACTGTCTCGACCGGCTTGACCGGCTGCAACCTACCCTGCTCGGTCAAGGTATACGTTCCGTAACGGTGGGACTGCGCAGGGCTGAAGTGTCCCGAGGCTTTGATGCAAACCTACAGGCAAAAGAACGCCTACGTTATAATGCCGATCGATATTCGGAGCCAGAGCAGTGGTCCATACTGGAGCCCTCAACGGGCTCCAAATGTTCCCTTTTCCCGTGAAAACTCCAGGCAAACATATTGTGTCTGGCACATTAAAAAAAAATTCAAGTTGATAGTCACATAGACTGTAATATTTTCGTGTGAACAACGAAATAAAACGCCAAATTTTTAACCTGCCTCTAATATTACGCCAATATTCTTTCATGCATATAGCTCAATGACCAGCAATGCAATGCATAAGCGGATTTCTCCTCAAGTTAAAATTTTTGGTCACGCCGTGATCTGCACTGCCTAGCTTTTAAGCATTTGATCTTGCTACAAGCAATTAACTCGAATAGCTCTGTCTAGGTTATTACCCAACTACTACCCACGTACCACGTTACTGGGTCATCCGGCAGCACCTGCCATTGCAAGGAAGTGGCGTATTTCTTAACCGCTGCACCACTGCGCCATAAAAACTCCCAGGGATCAACGAATGTAAAGGCGGAGCTTAAGCTTCTCCTCCAATTTTTTGACTGGCTGTACCCTCTAGTCCGCTACTCGAGGCGCGCGGCATTTTTCGTAGCAGGTGTACGCACTCTTCCTGCACACTCCTACTACACACTATTACTACACACTCCTGCTTCGCCGTGCCGCTATGCACTCCTACACGCTCGTACTACACACTCCTGCTATGTACTCGTGTTACATACTCCTGCTACACACCCCTTCTATGCACTCCTGCTACACATTCCTGCTACACCCTCCTACTCCAAACTCCTACTATGCAGTCCTGCTATGCAACCCGTCGCGGTGGCTCAGTGGTTAGGGCGCTCGGCTACTGATCCGGAGTTCCCGGGTTCGAACCCGACCACGGCGGCTGAGTTTTTATGGAGGAAAAACGCTAAGGCGCCCGTGCGCTGTGCGATGTCAGTGCACGTTAAAGATCCCCAGGTGGTCGAAATTATTCCGGAGCCCTCCACTACGGCACCTCTTTCTTCCTTTCTTCTTTCACTCCCTCCTTCATCCCTTCTCTTACGGCGCGGCTCAGGTGTCCGCCGATATATGAGACAGAGACTGCGCCATTTCATTTCCCCCAAAACATTATTATTATTATTATTATTATTATTATTATTATTATTATTATTATTATTATTATTATTATTATTATTATTATTATTATTATTATTATTATTATTATTAATATTATTATTATTATTATTATTATTCTATTCACTGCTGCTAAGCACTCCTGCTACCCGCAGATGGACTGTGCTGCATTCCTCCACTCTCACCATACTCTCGTCCTTCCTACTGTTTCCAGTATAAATACCCCTCCGAGTGGTTCCCGTGACAACCACCCACTAGTTGCGTCTCCTTACGCTGTCGCGATACCTTCCTCCTTCCATTGTTGCCACCCTTCAGATGGTTCCCGTGGTAATTACCCACCGGTTACTCATTCCTGCGCTCACTTCATAACCTTCTCCTTTCACAGTAACCACCCTCCGAGTGGTTTCCATGGCAATGCACGCACCGGTTACGACGACTACGGCGACACACTACTCTACCACTACTACGAAGCGAATTGCAGCAACAGATATTTTGGTTATTTTTGGCTATTTCGACAAGTTACGTACACTGGAGGGGTTGCTTTGCCGGAAAGTTTTTCGAAAACATGTATTTTGGCGCAATGTAGGCAAATTTTGTTGTGCCACAGCGGCAAGGGTAACTGCGTTTTTGAAATTCTAAATTATCTATGGATATTATTCACGGTTCACTACACGTCTCTCAATAAATAAGGAGAGGCTAATAGTTAAAAGTTCACTGGTTTATGCTTCATGGGTTTTAACGTCCAAACGCGACTCAGGCTCAGTGACGTCGTAGTGGAAGTCTCAGGTGATTTCGACCCCTTAAGGTTCTTTACCGTGCGCAGACATCGCAGAGTACACGGGCCTGTTGCATTCTGCCTCTATCGAAATGCGACCGTCGCGGCCGGCATCGAACCCGCGTCCTTCGGGTTAGCAGTCGAGCTCCATAACCACTGAGCCACCACGGCGGCTGTTAACAAGATAACTATTATATATTGGTTAAAGATCCTACTATTAGCACGTCTTAGCTACTTTCTGATGCGCTACTTCACTGACAATGCAATGCCGGAAAAAACGCTCTTCTATATCAAAAAGCCTATTTTTAAAAATTGCGAAACATCTTACATGAAAATACAGATATAAAATTATATTCATTCGCTTTTTAGCCGATTTGCTAATTCCGGGACCTCCATTTGCATTTTTCTTGTTTACGTACCGCCTGTAATGAAGTACAAATAACTTTCATCAAGTGCGATGCGTGGCCATTGGATCATGGCTGAAAAACCTAAGAAATGTTGCAGTTTGTACGGGAAAGCCCATGCTGAAACATTTTAAGGAAGCATGAAGTTCTTATTTTTGGTGATGAAAAAAACTGTGGCCGCCTGTCACAGCTTATATGTTTTTAATATATTTTTAGCACTAATTATAGCAACATAACTGCATTTCTCTTTGTCTTGGCAGCTGAAGAAAGGATTACCCAGTGTTGGAAAGTGTTCCGGCAATATATCACTGCGCTATTTATTTTCTCCTCTGGTGGTATAGCATAATAATTGTGGCCTTAGTCGTCTTACAGTACTGTTTTCGATACATCAGTTTTGAAGTTTTCGGCAGATGCCACGATGCTAGCGTGTACGGACGGTCAAGGCTATTCACAGTGATCGAAGGTGGACACTTCTAGTCATCTATCCGTGATTGGAGATGCCGCTTTCGCAGTGGTCAGCCCCGGCTGCAAGCATTTTGCTCTGAGGGCGCACATTCAATTTGGATAGAGAAGAGAGTAACGCGTCACAGACATCACTGCCTGCTGACACACCAACTGCAGCGTGGTGCACTTTCTTCGTCCGTGGTGGTGGACGCTTGGTCCTCTTCATTTGGCTGGTGTGGTCACTGTCCATTTGATATGTGATCTGAAGTCAAAAGTAATAAGCCACAAAGAATGCCTACAGTTTCATCGAAGCATTCCTCTGCGCAAGTAAACTTGGTCATAAGTACACACATGGTCAAAATGGCAGGATATAGTGCTGCACAGCACTGCAAGAAATAGCACTGCTATGCACATATAATGTCCTCATTCAGTGCTGCACAGTGCTAGAAGTTTGCGAATAAGTTTTCTCCAGGACCGTTTTAACCCTCTAGTTTCATAGCGCCACAGATTTCTTGCTTGTTTAAACCTCACTGGTAACAAGCATAATTCGGCAAAGCAGGCAATTCAGAAGTACCACATGTCTATGGCAACAACGTCCACACGTATTTTTTTTGCTGATGTCTCTGAAACAATGACGGTAACGTAAACTTACGAGTTATTATGTTTGTTCTTGCCTTTTTCGCTGTTAGCAACATTTTGTATGCAGCCCGCTCCCCTCTATGCCATCGAGCTGGGAGGTTAATTAAATAATTAATTAATTAATGTATACATTACAAACGCGTAATGTGTAGGCTGAATGATATACCACGTGGCGCGAAATAGAAAATACGACATGACCAATGGTGGAGGAGTGATTAATAGATCTAGCGTTAGCTAATCGGCCCGCAACTCTGCACACGTCTTCTCCTTGCTGAGAGAAAAAAAAAACATTTGGAAGATAAAAAAATTTGTTTCGTCAATACATGGAGCTAGTGCCGTAAGAAAGCAAAAATTCACAGCATCGTTGTGAACAGTGATATTATTCGACATGCTGATACACTTTTGCGTTGAGTTTCACCCTTCTGAGATTCCGCGAGTGGTCTCACATTTTATTTAAGGGCGAATGTTTCCTCGGGAGTCTAATTCGGCCTTTCCTTCGGGCCCACAGCTTGTGCAGCCGTAGCCTTCGCACGCGTACGGTGGATAGTGGCACGAGGAATGACAGCAAACAATACGGACTTTCTATTCTACTTGCTAGTCCGCAAGTCAGCTGCTGCCAGCGGAGCCCTGCTCCAAGGGCACCGATCACGCACCTTTTTCCTATTCTTATTTTGGTTGTTGCTGCCCATTCTTTTTTTTTTGTGTGTGTGTGTGTGTGTGTGCGTGTGCGTGCGCGCGTGCGTGCGTGTGTGTGCGTGCGTGCGTGTGTGTGTGTGTGTGTGTGTGTGTGTGTGCGTGCGTGTGTGTGTGCGTGCGTGCGTGTGTGTGTGTGTGTGTGTGTGTGTGTGTGTGTGTGTGTGTGTGTGTGTGTGCGTGCGTGCGTGCGTGTGTGTGTGTGTGTGTGTGTGTGTGTGCGTGCGTGTGTGTGTGTGTGTGTGTGTGTGTGTGTGTATGTGTGTGTGTGTGTGTGTGTGTGTGTGTGTGTGTGTGTGCGTGCGTGCGTGTGTGTGTGTGTGTGTGTGTGTGTGTGTGTGGTGTGTGTGTGTGTGTGTGTGTGTGTGTGTGTGTGTGTGTGTGTGTGTGTGTGTGTGTGTGTGTGTGTGTGTGTGTGTGTGTGTGTGTGTGTGTGTGTGTGTGTGTGTGTGTGTGTGTGTGTGTGTGTGTGTGTGTGTGTGTGTGTGTTTTGGGGGGGCACGAAGCTTTGTGAGGGGTAGAGTAGTGATTGTGTGGCGTCTGTACCTGACAGGTGGGTATGTGTATTGTCAGTTTATGCAGTTTATGCTGTGTATTCTTGACAGAGCGGGGGGGGGGGGGGAACCAGGGCGACTGAGTATGTGATGGTTGTAAAGGTTGTAAGGTAGAGAATTAGTCTGCGCTTTTTTTTTTGGGAGGGGGGAGGGGGAGTAGTTTACGTTTGTCTCTAGTTATGTGAACGAGAAACGGTTAGGGTACATTGGCTAAACCAACATCTTAAGATGTTTGCAAAGGCCCTTATCTCTGAAAAGTTAAAAACTCGAGGAGTTAAGAGCGGTTGATGTGCCGAAGAAAAAGAAGACATCCAAAGAAGTTGTTAGCTTCAGGTTGTACCAGGTCTAGAAAATAATGCTGGCAAAGATGTTTATAGTTGCAATGCATCAATTGCAGATATACGTATCCGTGATCGGCGCAAGAAAAGTGGCTCATCTTTGAATGGTACCTCCTGAACTACCACAGCTGAAATCGCTTTTTACTCATCAAATGTGGTTCAGTAAAAAATAAAAAAAGACAGACGTCTCTAAGGGTTTCATCTCCTCTTTTCATCAACATATAAGAATAGCGCCAATATTAGTAAAATTTATCCCGTAACATATGAAGGCTGGCCTTAGTAAAGATTATTGCATGCGTGCTTCAGTGATCGCTCCAGATTTTATACACGAAACCCACGATGGCTTCTTTTTCAGACTTTCTTCTCTAGCATCTTCCTTCTGAGATTACGCAGACAATGGTCATCATTTCCAGTTTTTTTTTTCCAGAAGAGAGACAAGGACTGTAAAATAGTTGCAGTAAGTATAGCCTGGTTTCTCTGCCGTGTACTACAACCCTGACTGTCCCTCCAAGCGACTCTTACAATTTTGTACGCCGGCATGTGCGGCTGGTCGTTTATTTCGTGCAGTTTAATTATCTCTAACCATTGAAGATGGCGCAGGTTTGGAAAGTATATGCTCCAATAAAAACATCAAACTATCCCAGGCGGTCGAATTGTATGCCGAGTCCTCTACTGTGGCTTGCCTCATTGCATTCACAGTGCTGCCTTGACAAGCAGAAGTGTTATATTCATGTCCAATTAAACAGCAAAAAAGAAAATAATTTCCCGCTCCACCACTCCACGTTCTTTTTTTATTGCGTTGCACGTGTTGTGTCAGATCCCAACAAATTCGTCCATATTGTTTGACGCTCAAAATGAACTTATGTGCTATTGAATTTTCTCTCCTAAAATCATGGTGTACCTTTCGGACGTGCGCTGCCACATTGAATATATTAAAAAAAACGACAGAGTATGGCGATGCTCAGTCTTGTTTTTTGTAGCTTGTTTTCTATATATGCTACGTGGCAAAATGGAATCTGTGTACGTGAATGCCGCGTTTTATTTTCTTTGCTTAGACTGAATTACGTGCAGTAATGATGCACGCCAAAAATGAAGACCGTTTGAAATTGCGTATTTTCGGAAAAGAGTGCACCAAGGGGCCGAAACCTCTTCAGGTTTCACTCTCTCGGTTGCGTCTAAGACGCACGGCGAAGTGCAACGTCACAGAACAAAACTTACGCAACACACACAAAAAAAAAAACAATCTCCCGTAACCGTCTCTAAAAAGTGAACGTCCAACCTAATCAAGACGTTTTCTCTGAACTTTCAGTAGTGCAGTAAGCTTTGAGTAGATCAGGTTAAGCTATTTCTTCGTAGTTTTCTTTTAATGGGTCTCTGGAGGTGTTGCGGAATAAGCAGCTGGTGATGATGGAGCACGGCTTCAACTCGGCTCATATAGGAGGCACAGCCATTTCCTTCCGGAGTCGGCACTGAAGGATGAAGAGGAGGAACGGGTGGTAGGTGAGGAAGAGGAATGAAGGAGCACAGAGCCAACCAGCGGCGAAGGTCAAGCAGGTGTTGAGCCGCAGGTAAATGAAGTGTACGAATGGTGCCCTTCGTACCAACAAAAAGAAATGTACAGCCTTCCGAAAGAATTACAAAGAACGCGAAGACGAAGTAATAATAATAATTGGTTTTTGGTGGAAAGGAAATGGCGCAGTATCTGTCTCATATATCGTTGGACACCTGAACCGCGCCGTAAGGGAAGGGATAAAGGAGGGAGTGAAAGAAGAGAGGAACAAATAGGTCCGTAGTGGAGGGCTCCGGAATAATTTCGACCACTTGGGGATCATTAACGTGCGCTGACATCGCACAGCACACGGGCGCCTTAGCGTTTTTCCTCCATAAAAACGCAGCCGCCGCGGTCGGGTTCGAACCCGGGAACTCCGGATCAGTAGTCGAGCGCCCTAACCACTGAGCCACCGCGGCGGGGCAATCGAAGTGAAATGAGCTTCTGGCGGGGTTCTTAAGAGAAAATTCGCCTTTTGCTTGTTTTATTACCCTTGTTGCTTATTACGTATCCGTGTTTTTTTTTGTTTAACTGTTTAGTAGTGGGAATCTTTACATTTTTTTTACTTTCCACTATCGATTCTTTTAATAATAATAATTGGTTTTGGGGGAAAAGAAATGGCGCAATATCTGTCTCACATATCGTTGGACACCTGAACCGCGCCGTAAGGGGAGGTATAAGAGAGGGAGTGAAAGAAGAAAGGAAGAATGAGGTGCCGTAGTGGAGGGCTCCGGAATAATTTCGACCACCTGGGGATCTTTAACGTGCACTGACATCGCACAGCACACGGGCGCCTTAGCGTTTCGACTCCATCGAAACGCAGCCGCCGCGGTCGGGTTCAAACCCGGGAACTCCGATTCTTTTGAAACGGCATCTTTTCGGGATACCAAGGCACGTGGCAAGAAGCTGCGAGAATATGTTGTACAACTCCGCATTTTCCTACCAGCGAATGTCCATGCTGTCTTTGTACAGGCGGGTAGTGAATGGTGCTCATTCATTAATTGATTTGTGTTTTTTCACTAGCACCCCAACAGAATAGCAGCCTACAAGGACGGTGCATATTGTGAAGAGAAAGCACCTTGCATATGCACACTATGATCAAGGGTGCACGTAGTAGTAAGAAAGCAGTGCCGAGGAACATAAGCACTCCCGCTAAAGAGTGGGGCAATACACAGAAGGTAAATGGCACGCTGAACATAGTATGCCGACGACTGTCGTCGGCATATTCTGGTACATTAGATTTAAGCACTCTGTAAGCGCAAAAATGAAGTGATCTGCGTTCATACGACCTTCGTAAACCTTACGCTGTTTTGTAGTCTCGCTATGTTCTAAATCTCTTTGCTTGAAGCCTGGGTACAACAAAGGACTAGAAAAGTAAAAGTGTCAATGACCAGCCTGGAAACAGCCTCCAGGCATATAGTAAATTGTTCCGGATAAGAAAGACGGGAAGAGGTCGTGGGAAAGACGCAGCAGTGCAATCTACTACTGTTATCGACGCCACCAATTCAATTCCCGCTGCACAAACCGGTTATAACCTGCTATCCCCACCGTTCCGCAGGCAATAGCCTAACAATTTATTTTGTTACATGTCTGCAGCTTTTCACTGCAGCTTTTATAACATGTGCTGCAGCATATTGTTTCGCACGTGACGGACGATGAATTTTCCTTCATGGGATGTTGCTTGCGCTGCTGTCTAAATCGACAAGTATAGGGATTCCTCAAACCACGTTTAAACATTTCCTCGGGTTCGTTTTTCATGGCGTAAAAAAAATATGAACGAATAAATGAAACAAAGATTGGCGAAGCGAAGCAGGACGCCGGCCTCAAAGCTCTCTCGGCCTTACATACATCTGAAATAGAACAGAAGATCGCGAAACTTGCGGGTAAAAGTAAACGAGATTCATACGCACCCGGAGGTTCATACGCACACGGTTCTTGTAGGTAGTGAGTGTTTATCCAAAATAACCACAAGTGAAAATGAAACGAGTAAAATTTCAGTCCCCATTCGTGCTTCTGTAAGCAATGAGAAATAATTAACTGCTGAGTTTTCTACCACCGAAATCAACTCGAGGCAGATCGATAGACACGTGCCTTGTATTTAGCATCATAGACAAGGCACGCCGGTACAATTTTTTGATGTTGTATTGAGTTGACTTCAGGTAACACGAAGGCCGACAGAGGTGCGTACCTCTGGAAGCGGCAAAGCTCGAGCGCAATCCTTGCCGTTCACGACACATTAGTTTTGACTTAGGAGAAATTTAATTATCTTTACGGACTGAACACTCAGTAGTAAAAGACCGCGTGTCTTGCACTATTCGATTGTTAGTATGTAGGAAGACAACCGGACAAAATAAAAAATTACAAACTTCCCCATCTTTCTTCCTTCCTCAGGGTAATTAAGCGTCAACAATAGCAGTAGAGTCAGCGTTCTAAAAATATTTGCATTAATGTTGATTAAAATGCTGCAGTTCAGTAAGTGCTCATTGCTGTTTTGACGTGTTCATTTTACAAGTGATTTCAGTGACCCGTATTTTTGTTTCTTGCTCTTAAGCTTTTTTTGAAGGAAACGAAAGGTGCAGATTATACTTGCGCCTAGTCTGCATTGGCAGCGAAACCGTTCAGCCACTGCCTTTTGCGCTCTCATTGTTCAACGGGCGGCGCCACTGTATCGCACACGTGACAGCTCGGGGAGAACGTTCGAAGGGTACGCGATTCGCGCCCGGCGAAGGGGTGAAACAAGTAATGCGCCGTTGGTGTCTGCAAGAGTCATCGGAAGGCATCCTTCAACAACGACATGTACAGAACCATGCGTCAATGAGAGAGATTCAATGCACTGGTGTGAAATATATCGTAGTGTGGTGGGCTGGCTCCAGGCAAAGAGGACATTATAAACTTCCGTTTAAACGTAACATTTTTCAATTTCATTCCTTAAAGAGCAGTAAGGGCCCGAAGAGGCGAAACATACTGAACGTCCGTCGAATTTCTGCAAGATGGTACAGACGCCAACAAACACCCAAAAAGTGCCTCCACTCTCATCCACTTCCAGTGTTATAATAAAGCATAACTGTGCCAGATCCCAAGGGTGGTACGCTCCGCAGAGCGGCAATGAGGCCACCTGCTATTTCTATCTTTCGTTTCGAGCTTTTTTGGAAACACATGCCGTTCGGATATTTCCTGGCGCTGCCATCGGCACGTGGAGCGGTTGATGGATGAACCGAGCAGCTTTGCAGGAGCTCGAGACGGGAGCCGTTAGACGCGCAGTCGGGTCATGGAGCAACGCCCATGAGAAAAGAGGTGGGCACCAAGTTTCCTCTGTATATGCTGTAACGTAATACCCTCCTGAAAGGAAGGGTTTGCTGGCATTTGCTCATTTGCTTGCACTGGCTACTCGTGAGAGCAGCTCCATTCCGCGTGAGTGCAACGGATTTTTGCGTATTGGAGACTTGCACTTGTGAGGGCAGGTTTGCTTATATTTCTTACCTAGAAAGATGTATTTCTTTCCGCTATGTTTTATACGATTTATCGCGTGCAATGTATTGATTAGCACGGGATATTACTGTGATTGCGTCATTTTGGAACTCAAAACTGTAGCACCTAACTTATCTGCGCACGCTAGATGTCGCTCCTTTCGATCCCTATTGAAAAATGTGTACAGGTTCGAATAGGAGACAAATAGGATTATGGCACATTTCGTTTAACATTATAGGATGAAGCTTCCAAAGCGATTCAGCCTTTGAGTGACTCCTTAGTGGAGGACTCCGTGTAGCTGCCATTACCCGTGGTTAATTACCGTGCACTTACATCACACAATGCATGCAAGTAGTGGGTTCGAACCCGCCCACTACGGTAGCACTTCGATGGAGGAAAAATGTGAAAATTCCGTGTACTGTGCATTGTTAGTGCCCGTTAAGAACCCCAGGTGGTCGAAATTGTTCGGAGACCTCCACTACGTACGGCTCCCTCATAGACTGAGCCGCTATTTGACGTCCATCCTTTAAAGTTAAACCAAATGTGCCATAATCCTATTTGCTGACCCATTCAAACCTATATACATTTTTCAGTAGGGATATGAAAGGTCCTCACGATCTACGCCTTTCTACTACCGCCAGTGCACCTAACGAGTGAAACTTTTTTTTTTGTGTGTGTGTAATTAAAGACGTCTCTCTTCTTTGTTTGTAAAGAAGCAGAGAATGGTGACGACAGGGAGTAGCACCGGTTACTCGTTGTTGCACAGACAGATGAGAAGAGTAACGGAGATGTTTCTTAAGAAGTGCGTTCGGCTGTCCAAAACACGTTGCCGCTTGTTTTTTTATTGTAATTTTTGCCTGTTTTCTCTGCACATAATACAGTACAGCATGCAACTATTTGTATGCATTGCCGGGCTCCCATGGCTTCTTTTGTACTTCCTTATTTATTCGCCGATGGTTGCGCTGACTGCCAAGGTATAAAACTTGTTTTGCCCAAGGAAACCTGCCTCTCAGAAAACTCCTCGCTTATGATTTTTCTTTTTCCTTCAAATTTTAGGCTTATTCGCTTCCACTGGTAGCTGCGGTTCTGTGTATGCACTGTTCTACATTTTAGGGAGAAGAGCTGAAGAGCTGAACGAAGATGAGTGGCGTAGTGGCGATGAATGATGACAAGGGAGAAATGAGAACCCGTCATATCTGCATACATAGCTAGGACCTTGAGAAGCGTGCTGCATCAGATGAAAATGGTGATGTATGGACGGCCTATAGTGCACACAGACGTGTTTTTGATCGCAATGGGCATCATTTTGCAGAACCTTATGCTGGTCGACATTCCGGAAGAAGAAGTAGCTTTCATGCTGCTTTATGTTTCTGGATGCTTCCTATGACGTTTGCCAGCATATATTTCACCGCCGCATTATTTGTCAGCCACATGCTATAGGAAGCGCTGTGCAAGCTACATGCGACATCGGAGCTGTGTGACTCACTGCAACTTATGCTTCTTCTTTGATTCGCTGGAATGTGATATTAATTCCAATGTCTTTATCCAGGGAAGATTACGCGAAGGACAAATGAAGCGTAAGAACAGCGGAGTTGGGAAAGCGTGGCTGCATTAGGCCTATAGGGGAAGTGTGGCTACATTAGCACTATTACTTATAGAAATTTTATTAGAAAAAAAAATAAAGCGTTCTCTCATATGAAGCTTATGAAGCGTACGTGGTATGAAACGCGTGTGAAACCTACGTAATACGTTTACGAAACGTATCACATAAAGATGAAGCGCCACAACAATGTATGTTTATGCCACTACACTTTGGCCAATCCCCCCATGTGGGTATGTGCAGTCGCGAGTAAAAAAATATATTAGCACAAATCAATGGTGATCAGAATTTGTGATCAGACCTGCCTATCGGGCCGTTTCTATATTTGCAGCATGGCGGGGGTGGGGGGGGGGGGGGGGGGGCAGGAAGTAAGTTTTATCAAACGTGTCATCGCCCGAGCGTCGAAGTGCCGACCCTACGTGACCTGCATGCGGCATTTATTTTGGCTCGGTTATCATGAGCAAAGATGGCTTCTTTTTATTACTGGTTTTTATGCTAATGATGGTTTGTCAAAAGGAACTCGGGGGAACAATAGATGATAATGCTGCTATTAGCGAGTATTACACAAGCTCGGAAAACAGAGTTTATTTACCGATGCAACTAATTCACACAAGTCACTTTGTTGGGAAAGTGTAGTAACAATATTAACAGGAGCAATATCCCATCATTTCAGGAAAAGAAGTAAGGAGGATAGCCAGCTCGCTGTCGTGATGCGAGAGCAAACACGTCGTTGCACTAATGGCGTGCATGGTCCCCACTGGCCCTCACAACGCTTTGAAGGCGCTCAGGGAAGGAGTCAAACAGGCTGCTTGAAAGGCCAGGAAGAGCCTGGAGCCTGCTCCATTTCTCTTGAACCGCCGCCCAAAGGATATCTGGCGATGACTCGTGCAGCTGCCTTTTAGCTAGTCACTCTTTCAGTAACCTTCATATATTTTCAATTATATTCAAATCTGCTCCCTTGGGAGGCCAGAGCTGTTCAAGCAGTTGCCGAGTGCAGCGCGGCTGAGGCTCCTTGAAAAAATAACTGCCAAACAAGCAAAAAAAAACAACTATCATATTCTTCATCAGTTGCCTGCCGGAGCAAGGCTGCGTTAAAAAAAGAGAGATGGCGAGACAGAAAAATAAATTTTGCTAATAGTATAGAATGGGAACGGCCCTGCGCTCTCGTTATCAGCCTCTTCGTCACCCGAAGCGCCTCGCGAGACCATGTTTTAAGAATAAAAACCAGCCAGCCAGCCAACATCCTTGCTATGTGCGGAGCTGCGTACTACCTCACATTTTAATGTGCGCACCTTAGCGTTGATGTAATAATAATAATACTTTATTCGACCATCATGCGGTACATGACGACAGAGAGCCCGGAGTAAAAGCTGCCCATTGACTGCTTGACAGAGCCCTTGACCCCCTACATTTTGGCAACAGCAATGAAGGTCGAAATGAAAACTTATTAGAATGGAAGAAAAGGTGACATAGGCTATCACGAAAAAGCACTTCAAGGTGAAAAAATACCCGATCACAGGAAATAAAAAGACACCAACAAAACATCAGCATAGCCAATAATGGACTCATTTGATATTACAGAGAGGTGGGTAAACATGCAAAACCAATAGCACTATCACAAATTATGGGTTCAAGAAGAAAAAAATCATGAAAGAAAGCCAGAAAAGTTATGTGTGAGAGAGGAATAGTTCCGCTAAACGTTTGTGTGAGATATCCCGCAAATTTATGTTCTGTTCTAGAAGTTCGTTCAATATCCATGTCAGTCTATTTTGCATCGTATGTAGACCGTAGCTACTTCGATACGTTTTTTATTTTCCATTGGGTACTGCTTCTTGTTTCATACGTCGGAGTGTGATTGTCTAATTCTGCTAGAGTTTGAAGGAAGCGTGTGTTATTACATAATTCTTGTTTGAAAGCTCGACACAGACGATAAGGAAACATTTTGAGAAGTTAGGTTAAAGTCCCTGCCATCTCGTCCTCGAGACTGTACTCAAAGCAAGGAATGCTCACAAATCATATTACCGCCCTTTGTCCCCCAAGTTCTGCCTGCACATTTGTTGAAAGCAATATTTATTGTCTCAGGGTATAAATGAGTGATGCAATTATGCTTGAAAGGACACGATCATTAAATGAATGAAAAAGGTTGGCCGGTCTAACGAAGTCGAGGAGGGAGCGATGATACGGTCTCTGCGTACAAGCTGCATATGACGAAGGACTGTTCATCGAGACACCCGCTGCCGCCAGATGCCGGACTCTCGTCGGCTTCAGCGCCAGGCTAATCCACAGAAGCTGAAGGATATCGGCCTCACTATTCAGGCATTTGCAGACTGGACACCCGGGGCGAGAACATAAGTTCCGAAATTGAGCTTACTTTCGAGTTACGGCCGGAATGAGGGCAACCCCTACCCGGATCATCCGTAGCGCAACCTCTCCTGCGCGGTTAAGACCACGGGGAGGGTTACTGCTCACAGAAGGATCAGAGCACGTGTGCGGCGCTGTAGGTGCTACTTTAACGTTAAAAGGAGGGTGGCATTATCCAGATTTAGGAACCGAGGCAACGATGAGGTTGGCGTCACTTGGCGAGTCGCAGAATCTGCACGGATTTAGGGGCAGGGCTTTGGGAGCTCCGGAGGTCACGTGGGATCCACTCGATACGAATTGGCTGCGGGATGCATGCCACCAGAGGACGGATGTTTTAGCAAATTTCTGGGCTGCGACTGGCGCGTCAGAGTATGCATATTATTTAAAGGGCGTCGGTGTGGATGGCATTGCATGCTGTAGATAACACGGGAATCGCGGCCGCAGAGCAGAGCGCCTCTTGAACAATTAGCTCTAAACAGAAGGAAGGCGGAGGTTCCGTAAGTAAAAACCTGGACATTTTATTAAGGGCAGACTTGCAAGGACTGTAAAGGGCAGTTGTTTCGCAGGCCCGTGTGCTTGCATCAACGTAGTTCACGATGCAGCCATTCGGCAGGTGGGCATCTTGTTCCGTAATTCTTTCAAGAAGGGACAACTTTGCATGAGTTGATGTTGGTCGACGTACATTCGTTCTTTTGTTGTGCTCAGTTATACAAAATGCCAAGGAGGAAGAAATCGTGGTGCTGGCGGTCAAGTGGAATGTGGCGAAGCATAAGCCCTGAGAGCACGCGGCGTGTGCGAAAGGCTGGCCTTAAGCCTACGTGCATCATTACGCTGCTTTCATCAGTTCATCTAATGTGTTTATCTGTGCATTATCTTGGAGCACCACGATAAAGGTGATGCAGGGAAGGCAAGTGATGACCCTCACTGCCTCTCGATTGCCATGCTGCAAGGCGATCCCACTGTGCCCTTGTCAACTGCTGGGTTTGGGCTTCTGAAACTAGGCGTGGGCGCACAACCGCCCTGGCCAACTGGCCTGCAACATACGAGCGGGCGCTGCCCATTTTAGGATTAGTGCGTCTGATTAGACGCAACGCCTTAATCGCCTCCTCTTTTTAGCCCGAGAATGCTAAGCAGTCACCGTTCCGGCCTCGTGGGTCGTCAAACCCAAAATTTTTGCTGTCGAGCTTTCCATTATTGCGGTTTCGGATAGTAGGAGACGAATCGGTGCTGCAGCGAATTTATGGCGCCCCCCCCCCCAGTGGTTGGCGACTTACGTGTGTGTAGTTTCGTGCACGGAAAGTTGAAGTCCTAGTGAAGAAGCATTAGTCGACGTAATATCCAAGGCTGATTATATGGCAGCGGCTTGAGTCAGCAGGCCACGGTGAGTACTCCATACCGGGATGTCATCAGTGTACAGTAAGAACTTAGCGCCTGTGACATCGTGTAAGTGCCATTAAAAGGGGGATGAAAGCAGTAATAAATACAATTAATGGCGACAATACAGACCCCTGGGCTACGCTGAGAAAAGAAAATAATGATTTGACGGCGTCACCACTAAGGCGTAATGCAAACTGTTTGTCTTCAATGAGGGATTTCGCAAAATTGCGTACTCTAAGGAGGAAACACAGCATATTAACTTAGTCCAGGATGGCAGCATGACTGATGTTATCGTATGCGTTTTCGACCTCCATGGCAAGGACGGTATGTACATTGTGGCTGCGAGTTGACGATCAAACTGCTTACACATCCTCGTTGTTATCGTCCCTGGTTGCATTTACCGTTATACAAAATCTTGCAAAAGACTGATTTTCAATTACCTCAACCCTGCGTCACACATGTCGCGTTAGTCCTTTAGCCTGTTCTGGTACAGTATAAAATATAACAGTGACAGTACAGCGGCCGTAGCCCTCCACAGGAGAAGTCGTAATGTACCATTTAGAAAGAGAACACAAACTTTATGTTCTTATTCGGTGCACGGCTACAGGACGTATTTGGACAGTCGAATTGGGAAAGAGAGCAATTACAGGGGCTAGTTTGTTTTTCATCGTGTGGAAACCGCGCTGTACTTAAACAAACAAGACACACTGTAAGGACGACAGGCGAAGCGCGAACTTTCAACTCGACTTCAGTTGAAAGTTCTCGCTTCGTCTGTCGTCCTTACAGCGTGTCTTGTTTGTTTAAGTACAGTGTGGTTCCCACACAAATTAGGAAAAGCTGGTTTTGAGTAATGTTAGCGACCACCTTAGTAGCCTTCTATTTGAGGATGACATTGCCCCGATAAGTAAGTCACCAGAGCAGCGCATGATTTGGGTTTTAAACTTGCCAAGATTAACGGTGGGCTAAAAAACATAGCATAAGGACAAAAGTAATTGTAACCAGTTTGGGAAGGGAACACTAGTTCATGAAAAGTAGTGAGATACTGGAGAGAGAAGAAGAAAAGGAAGGACGGAAAGGCAGGGAAGTGCGCCACCCCACACGTGAGAAGGAGAACAAGGAGAGAGAGGTATTGGAAGTACTAATAACGTATACGTCTATTTAGGCCAAGTAGGGACCGTAGATCGGGACCATGCGAACAAAGAATTATGAGAAGAATAAGATTGGGTTAGAGCGTGTTAGACAGGCTTTCTCAGGCTATGAAGGACAACTTAATGATATCCCTCAAAGTAAGGCTGCAAATGGGCCTAATTGGTTTTCGTGTTTAATTTCTGTAGTGAGCTACTCGTGGGTACGAACAACACCGGGTGCAATAACTACATATACAGGGTGTTTCACCTAAGACTTTAGACGAATTTTTAAAAATAGGCGCTTTGAGTTCGAACAGCCCTTCTTCCGGCATAATATTTTCAGCAATGTAGTACTTCAGAATACAGCTAAAACGGGCTAACTATCAGGTTAAACAAATAATATTACCAATATTGAATAACTAATAACCCAAGCAGCATAGGTAATTGGCCCAACATTGAATGTGTAGGCGTAGGCTGGTTCTACAAACGAACAGCGTGAAACCATACCTTTCCAATATTGGGCCAATTACGTGTGCTGCTGGGGACTAATGTTCAACATTTATGTTCAATAGTTAAATTTGCCAATTACTGTTAGGCTCCTTAATTATCGAGGGGCGTGCAGCCCACCGTAATTAGTATTCATATCAGTTTTTAGAATTCTGAAAACGTGGTTACCCTCGGCGCTAACAAAATTTTGGCTGCATCGCGCAAAAATACATACGGTTTCGAGGAGCTTGCAGGCAAAGCAACCTCTCCAGTGCACGTAACTCGTCGAAATAGCCAATAATTGTTGGGAAGGGAAGGGAAACGAAGGCAGGAGATGGCATAGAGCGTGGCGGACAGATAACACGAGAAAATTTGCTTAAAGCGCATGACGCCAGTAATTAAGCTGTCAGTATCTAACGGACAATAAATGAAGCGCAGTTTTCTCGACAGGCCATTTACCCTCTAAGTCGGTATAATATAATCAGTTTTCTCGTTCTATCTTTGTTGTCTGGCTCAGTGGTTATAGCACTCGGTTGCCGGCCCGAAGGACGCGGGTTCGATCACGGCCGCGGCGGTCGAATTTCGATAGAGGCGAAATTCTAGAGGCCTATGTACTGTGAGATGTCAGTGCACGTTAAAGAACCTCAGGTGGTCGAAATTTTCGGAGTCCGTGCACTACGGCGTCCCTCATAGCGTTAGTCACTTTGGGACATTAAACCCCCATAAACCATAAACCATATCTTTGTTGTCGGCCGCGCAGACTCAAAGATCCCAGTAATAGTAAGGTTAAGGCATCGCGTGAGCCAGTGACGAAAGGAGAAAATAATAAAAATGTAATTGATTTTGGCTGAAACAGTTTTCTTCGTTTCCCAAAATCCACCTTTAATTTATCTTGGATAGAGCGATACTTGAAGGTACCTTTTTTTTTTCGCGTCGGCGACATGTTTAAGATGTTAGAATGCTGAGGAAAATAGTAATAAGAAATAGGCATAAGAATTGGATGCAGATGCTTCTATTTTTGGCGCTTGCGCAGCAAATAAAAAAAATTGACGGTCCATTTTGCGTAGTTTGGCAAAATGAAAATTAGGCGCGCTAGCACATCGGTTTTCACTTCGGTCCCGGTGTTTCGATCCGTTGTTCACAAATGGAAGTTGTTCTTCTGTGCACGTGAGTTCTTCGTTCTTCTGACGAGTTCAATCTGCAAGAATTCCGTCATGCCAATGTTCGGCAGCATTGCAGCGTTCGACGGAGGAGGGGAGATGCCTGGCCCTGCTTCGTTGATTTGCGAATGACATCGCAGAAGAGAAAAATAAGTCCGTCTCATCAGTTGCTGTGGACAGAGAACGTATACTCTATGGGGGGATTCCGTATAGCCGCAGCACAAAACCTTGCAAGAAGTTCTTCCTGTTCTGGGTGACCATTACTGCCCCAAGCCATCTGCTGACGCAGAGCGTTTTAGGTTCAACTGAAGGCAGATCTTTTGCAACTTCAGAGCTGAGTTTAACATGTTCAGGGAACGCACCGTGTCGGCATCAATGACACAGCCATGCAGACGAGGCTGCTCGAGAAAGCAGACCTTGCCTATGATGACGCTGTAAAAAACTGCACTTGCTATGAAAGCTGCGAAGAAAAATACAGGCGGGATAGCGAGTTCAAGCAGAAGCGCGCTTCCCACATATCAAGTCGCGGCATCAAAGGGGCGTGTCACATGCTATACCGTTGTGGGAACGAATACCTTGCGTCCATGTGCAAGCCCATCAGCATTAGTGCGTGCAGTTACTCAGGAAGGAAGGACACATTGCTCGGGTGTGCAACTCGAAGAAAAAGCATGCTCCACCGCGGAAGGGAAAGTTCACAAAGCCACATGCGTCCGTGCCTCCGGCTCGCAAAACTTCGTGTAGAACGTATCAAGTCAACAGTGCTGGCAACGATGCTTCTGCCGATGTGTTTGACATTTGGCCAGTCGACACCCTAGCGCCTTCGCCACCCTTCACCATGATCGTCAGCGTTTACGGTAAGCCACCCCGTATGGAGCTGGACACCTGTGCGAGCGCTTCTATAATGAAAAAAAAAATGCCTTCAGGACCTGCTATCGTCAGTACCTATCATGCCGTATGAGGTACAGTCGTGACGAAAAAAGATTAGCACTGTGACATGTCACGGGAGCGGCAGATAGCAGCGCGCGGCGCTGCAATTACGAACATACCGATAACGAAAGTGCCAGACGTGTTCGCGAAGCACGGCGCTGGCCTAGCCGCACGGTGCGATTTTCGTCACTGCTGTGATGTCATTGTGCTACATTTTTTCCGTCGCGACTGCACTCCTGCGAAGCTACTCGGGCGAGCTAACAGGAGTTCAAGATAAAGCGAATGTTGTAGGGCAGTTCTCTTGACAGAAAAGCCGTGCTACCTTTGCTACTGACTGGGGAACGTTCATCTGCAGTTATGGGCCGAAACTGGATTCGATAACTGGGCATTGACATTGCTCGCGTACAAGCAGTTGTTCATGCTGTTTATGATATTAAGGACCTTGTTCAAGCATTTTATCAGGTGTTTGAACACAACATTGGAAATTTCAAGGGCCTAAAAGCCTGCGAGACGCTGTACCCAAGTTTTTCAAGCCATGCCCACTGCCTTTTGCCCTCAGGGATGGGGTGTCACAAGAGCTTCAGCGCCTACAGAGGGAAGGAATCCTGCAGCTAGTTGCTTCTTCGGCTTGGGCAGCACAATTGTTCCAGTGGCTAAGAAGGATGGACGCGTCAGGGCTTGGGGAGATTTCAAAGCTGCCATCAATCCATTGGCTGTGGTGGAAAAGTATCCGATAGCAAGAATTGAGGACCTGCGGGCCATGCTGTCAGGGGGTGCAACGTTGACCAAGCTGAGAAATGCCTACCAGTAGATAGTTTTGATTAAGAGTCCAGGAAGCATATTAAAATCTCCATACACGCGAGATAATTACAGTATATATGTCTTCATTTTGGCGTGTTATCGACACCAGCCTTGTTTCAAAGGGTGACGGAGAACCTTTTCCGAGGGCTGCCGCATGTTGCAGAACAATTCGATGACATCCTTGTCACTGGCTCGAATGATTCAGAGCACCTTCGCAATCTCAGTGCTGTCCTCTTGCGGCTCCGTCATGTTGGGCTTAAGCTGCAGTTCGACAAGTGCCTTTTTTTTCGTTCGACAAGTTGAATACCTCGGGAACGTAATAATATGGAGCGATGGCGTAGAGATAGAGCGTCCCCCTCGCGTGCAAGAGTACCAGGGGTTCGAATCAAGGTTCCGCTCAATTCTCCGCCGAATTAAAAAAAAAAATCCGCGTGTCGATGCTAATTGAATAGCCAGGCATGGGGTGCGGCCTGATCTCGGTGACCAGAATGCACTTGAATTTGGCCACCCTGGTGTACTTGGCCGTAACCTACTAGATGAATACAAGCAAACAAGGGCTGTCTTCATGTTTGAGGAAGTTATCTGCCAACCTTCATGCACCTGCACCCCGTGACGTCAAGGAACTCAAATGCTGTTAGCTTCAGGCGTTTTCTACCAAACTTTTCCGACGCCTCCGTCCTCTGCTTTTGCTTCTCATGAACAAGAGGAAATAGGTGTGGGGAAAAGAGGAACAAAACGCGTTCAGACCAGCGAGACATTTAGCAACGTCCGCCCCAGACCTAGTTTATTTCAATCTAGAGAAACCACTCTGTCTCAGCTTTGATGGCTTTCCATATGGGATCGGCGCAGTTTTGCGCACCGTGGATCTTATGGTTGATAACTGCCCATTGTCTGCCTTCAGACGTTTGTCTCGTGCAGAGCAAAACTACGACCAACCTGATAAAGAGGCATTGGCCTTCATATTTGGTGTTGAAACAATACCTCCGGGGCATTCTTATGACTGCCTATACGGATCGTAAGCCACTACTAGGATTAGTGACAGGTGACAAACCCGTTCCAGGGCAAGCATCCCCGTGACTAGTGAGATGGGCATTAAAGCTTGCTGCATACACACGTGCAGCCTTTTCGGGCAAAAATTTTGAAAATTGCAAAATTGTAAGACTCTGTTATGGAAATATTGAAGGTAATGGTCCGTTCTTGTGATATGCATCGAAACCTTTCTTTTAAAGTGTTTCCATCGATCGCACCGAACAGAAAAGACTGCCATTGAAAACCAATGGTTAATTCTTTTGTAGACAGCAAAAACGTTAATAGAAAAAAAATACAAGACTGCCGTCAGGTGATCTGCGGGTATACTGATTGTTGTAGTGAAATCTTACATTATATGAAAGAAAATAGCGTTCATAAACGGTTTTTCGCTCAAAAATGCTTTTGTCCCGGATTTCTTGGTAAATACAAGCTTGTGTACAAACCGGGCCCGGATATGGGTCATGGCCCTCAGTATCTTGCCGTGTCAGCAAACACTGGGGATCTACCTGCACCTGCTGAAATATACACGCTTCAACGAGTATACCCAGGACTGTTTTCACCTACCATTGTGGTACAGGCTACAGAAAAGGAGCCATTCTTGAGTCATATAGTTCTTGCTGTCCTGCGAGGGAAGAACTTTTAGCAGGGTAAGAAGGAAATCCATTCACAGCTAGGTGCAGCGAACTTAGACTCCACGATGGTTGCCTGCTATGGGATTCCCGAGTTGTTATTCCAAAATCTTTGCAAGTCAGAGTCCTAATGTCACTTCATGCTGCGCATTCTGGCATCCAGAAAAGCAAGACAATTGCCAGAAGCCACATCTGGTGGGCGGGAATTGTGGGTGACATCACAAAGAGCACAAAGAGCTGTCTTGTCAAGGCTTCACATTCACTTTGGGAGCCCTTCCACGGGTCATATTCCGTGTGAGTAGATGTTTTTTCACTGATGTCAGTATCCGCGGATGCTATTAACAGTGCGTTGCGAACCGCATTTGCACATCTTCATGAACTGCCGCATCTCATCGAGTCAGATAATGGACCTGCCTTTGCAAGTGAACAATACTTGGAATTTTTGACACATAATGGAATACATGGCACGCTTGAACCTCCCTACCATCCAGTTTCGAACAGTGTGGCAGAGCCCGTCTTGCAGACTGTCAAGAACAAGATGAAGAAAAGTGCATCTAGATCTTTCCAAACCCAGATTTCACGGTTCTTATTTCATTACAGAACTACACCGCATGAAGCCACAGGCGTAGCACCGTGTGAAATGCTCATGGGAAGGATTGTCAAAACAGCTTTAGATGCTCTTAACCCAAGTCTGCGCACTTCAGTCCTGCTGAGGCTGCTATAGGCGGAAGCTGCAGGCCGATCGAGGCTTCGGTTCGTCTCCATTGCCGAATGCGGGAGACAGCGTACTTGCAAAGAACTTGCGTGAAGAACTACCGTCAGTGCATCTGTCACGAGCTCCACAGGTCAGTCAGCACCTACAGACTGTCTTAGTGACGATACTGTCTGGCATATGCACTGCGACGACCTACGTCATAAGTTCGAAGAAGTCTCCGACAACGCTGGACTATTAAGCCTCAGCCTTCTACACAGCCTTCTACATTTTCAGCCATCCACCAAGGCGTGACACAGACTTTGATGTTTCTGCAGACTCTGACCCAGCCCTGGGTACGGCTAGTGGCATAGAAGAGGTAACTCTAAACGCGACCGGTGGCACAGAAGACACTGCTATGAACTTTCCCATGTCAGTGTGCAATACGCCTTAGTTGCGAACAAGCACTGGAAGCTGCAAGCCATTGCAGCGCTACTTCCCATAATGATCTTCATGAACTATCTAATTAAGTAGGAGTGTTACAGTTTCGATTTCAGTATGTTTAGTGACGTCACCGTACAGCGACGCGATAGAGCTTGCGAAAGACCTGCAAATAAAAACGGCACGGGCGCTCTGGGAGCGCGTTCGTTGCGCAGTGGTGCGCTTGGCTTAGTCATTCACGGCTATCGCCGAGGCGGTCCGCTCCTCGGCATTGCTTGGTCAACACACTTGCAACAGGCATCAGCCTTAAGTTGGCTTCTGCCGGTCTCCCGTTTACAGCGGGTGTCTCATAGGTATATACTGCCACCGCGCAGATCTGTGCTGCGGACGCCAACTAGAGCAGCGGTTGGGGAAAGAACGCGCATTTGACTAGCGTTGGGGCCTGAGTTTTTGACGTGCTAAAGCAAGGAGAAAAAAGAAAAAAAGTTTTTTTTTCTCCGTTTCTTAATTTTGCAGCGAATGTTGTGTAGGCTTGCCGTGTGCATTCTAATATATTCCTATTCTTATTACTTGTTTGGTTGTTTTCCTTCCACTTCTAAGCACGTTTCCCTAGCACCACAACTCTTTGGTCACGCCGGCTGCGGGAAATACATTTGAATAAGTAGCCAGCCGGAATACTCTCGGACACAGAATAAAAATGAAGCTTTGACAGTGATAATTTTATACAAATTAGCCGACTTATCCTGCATTTGGTAAGATGTGCTTCGCGAGTAATAATGAAGGAACAGTTCTCGTGGAAGATAATTTAACCTCTGTAATTCTTGCGAAGAAACTCGCAGATCTCGTTCTGCAGTACTCATGCTGGAGATTTTACCAGCTGCTGGACTCACAGCGGCATCTTGCGAGGGGGCGAAAAAGCAAGCGAATACAACAACCTGCCTGGCCAAGAGGTGGCGCATCCAGTACTGTCTGGTCGATAGCTTTTCCCATATGGCGGGAACATTGAAGACGGGAGTCCTCTGCTGGGGGCCATGGTTGCCACCCCTGTGCTACATGGGAGCTTACGAGATGACCTTCGCAGATTCAGCAGGCATCATCATCACCATTGTCATCCCACGTATGTTCGCTGCAGGACAAATTCCTCCGTCATTATCTCAAATTAACCTCGTTTTGCGACAGCTGAGACCGCCCTATGCCCGCTAACATCGTCTCCTCTACAGAGCTGATTTTCTGCCAGCCTCTGCTATGGTCACCTTCTCTTAGAGTCTACTTCTCCAGAGTAGTCACCAGTGGGGTGCAGGAGATGCGGACTACACGAGGTGGTGCACAGAGAGGGGGTGCCGAACGCGGGGGTGTGGGTGCTGGACAGCTGCGGTGGCAACGCTGCGTTTGTCCCGCTAGGTATGCTACCTTGAAGATGCTACCTTGTCATCCCGACGGAGAGGATCAAAAGAACCAGACCGCGTCTCCTCCTCGACGGACACGGGTGCACGCATAGCCAGCGTGGCTACTCGGCAGCTCATAGCTGCTGCTGCCTGATGTCTCCTCAGCGCTGCCCCTTCGTAGAAACGATCCCAGCCCGACTCATGAAAACGAAGCCGGCTGATTGTTGCGCACTGCACTCGTGTGTAGGCCTCCTAATCCTCCTTGACAGCCTCTATTTAGACTGGAAAGTGCCTGGGCCTTTTCATTTATCTTCAAATTGGATTGAGCCTGTTATACGCAAGTGGTGCAGGCAGGGGCTTATTATTTTTCAATCTTTTTAGGTTGCCCCAACCTAACGAATGTCCATCTCCCGAAGAGAGGACTACATCACGCTCCCGACGGAGATTAGCTCGCCTCAGCAGCCAGCCTACCCTGAACGCTAGCTAGCTGTGCACTCTATATAAAAGGAGGAAGTACGAATGGCACCGGCCTGCACAATAATCTCCCCAGCAGCCAACTTACCATCCCTTTCTATCACCACTGAGTCCACGGGCCAGGTAAAGAAGAAATCAATCACATTTTTCCTACAGTTGGCTGCAGCTGAATTGGTGGGAGAGGTCCTCAACGGATGCCTTCCTCTCTGCGGACGGTTGCCATATCGGCAAGTAGAAAAGCGAATGGGGCTTGCACCGTCCCATAGCTTCATCTTTCACGGCAATTCCACCTCCCATACCTGGCCGCCTACATTGCGGCAGAAGTAGCAGCCCTACATCAGGCTCTTTATCTGGCTGAGGTACGACCTCGTCTTGATGTAGAAATCGTCAGTGACTCAAGAAGCGCATTTCTCAGACTTCACCATCCAAAAAGAGGGCGTCTGTCCATATTACTGCTGGAGGCCAAGTTCTTGAATATGTAGGACTCCGGCCTTCACATTGTCCTCCACAACCTCCCTTTTCACATGGGCAGTGAGGAGGAGGATGACATTGCCAATGCTGCCAAAGGGTTCCACACCCAGTCAACCTGCATGTGACCTCTTTCAATAACTTCAGAGTTCATCCTTCCAGACCGACTCACACACCACCCTGACCTCCCGAGTGGTCGCTGGCAGACCACTGCAACGCCCTCCAGATCTCAAGAAAGAAAACTGTGCTACGGAGCACGACGGAGAAAAGGAGCAGACAGGACACGAACAGAATTGCAACTGATGTTTATTCACAGTAGATTTTTGGCAGCAACGATGAGCAAGCGCTATTCGTTATGAGTACTCAGAACACAAAGCAGACGTTAAGCTGCATCGATGGACCGGAACTCGCGCTTGCTCTGTGTAGTCAAGAGAAAGGGCGCCCGTTCATCGTTGCTGGCAAAAAGCGTTCAACAGACATCACTTGTAATTCTGCTCGTGTCCTGTCTGCTCCTTTCCTCCGTCCTGTCCCGCAATGCAGTTTTCTGTCTTGACATTCCTCACCAAATGGCCCCTGAATGTACGTTGCTGACCTTCCCAATCGCCACGTACCACGCCGGGAACGCCACTGGCTTCTCTGGCTTCGAGTCAGCTGCGTTTGAACTGATTCCAAGATGTGGCGACTTGTCAAGGTCCCATCTCTTTCATGATCCTCCTGCGTGTAAAACAAGACACTGAAGCATAATCTATGCTCCTGCCCTCACCACGAGGCATATCGCAGGCTCCTCATCCCCCGCCAATTTTTGCACTCGGTCTCCCAAGCGAAGCCGAACATCATCTCGTATTTCCCCAAACGGCGACATGTCGTGGCCTGCTAGTACAATCTGAATTCACGGAATCCATCTGGCATAGCACTCTGGTGCATGGAGGGATACTATAGGCACACTCTGGCCGCTCCCCATAGGTTGAATTCCAGCGCTTCCTACTTGTTTTTCTGTCTCTGGCGTTCCGACGATTGTGACAAGGTGATCGCGGAAAAGTCAACACAGCGGAGCATATTGCCGTTGAATGGAATGCCAGGAAAAGACTTATTTTAAGGATCTGTCTATTCCATAAGAAGGCGTAACCAGACTCCAACCGCATGTCACTGCATACCTCGGCAAAATCACGAGTGCTAACTCAGGCTTACTCATAAAAGTTTGGTCAGCCTACGGGCTCACACAAACTCACACTCACAGGAGTCGGGACTCACGCGCGAACTCACGAACTCAAACTCATTTAGGCTCACAACTCACTTGAGTTCACTCAGACTCACCAGTCCTCCGGTGTGAACCGCCATAGCGACTCATGTCTCACAGACTCACTACTCATCTGGGCTCACTCACTCATTTAAACTCGCGACTCATTCGGACTCACTAATTTCAACTCCCTACAGATCTGGACTCACGACTCACCTGGACTCACTCATTTTGACTCACAACTCATCTAGGCACACTCATTTCGACTCACGACTAACCTGAACTCGCTCATTTCGACTAACGACTGATCTAGGCACACTCATTTCGAATCGCGACTCACCTGAATTCACTCATTTCGACTCATGACTGATCTGCGCTTACTCAGTTCGGACTCACTCGCACATTTCAACTCATGACTCAACCAGGCTCACCTTGACTCAGGACTCCTTTAAGCTCACACATCGGACAGCTGAATTGTTTTACACCCAACGGTCCAAGTTACGTGCCTAAAGATGCCAAAAAAGGAGTTAAAAACACGGTGATGCGATGAGCTCTTAATTGCAGCTAGCCTGTAGGCCAGGCCTGACTAAGAGGCCTAGAGACCTGTAGCTGCCACTCGCGGGACGTAAATGATCTAAGGGCGTTGAATGTGTTCTGTAACCAATTAAAAAACAGCAAAGGAAGCTCTAGAGCGACCGTGATACAGCAAGCCGCAGTTAATATCCAACGAGACCGAGCGCGGCAAGTAGTCGACTTTTCTCGCCTCTTAGTAATATTCTAGAGTGCAGCAGCCGTAAAAGTTACATACCACGAAACAATAAAATTGCTACCTATCATCATCTCTACCAAAATCGTATTCTGTATTACGAGTGCACAGGAAACCTTCTTTTTTGAATATTACAAACTCGTGTCCGATCGGCACCATGGGTTCACTTAAGATCATGGGAATGCTCAACTTTACATCATGGACTTATTTGACTTGATAGGCCCACACTCTTCCGTACTGACCAGGACTCAAATTATGTCCCTTGGATAACACGAGAGACATTACGCTCACAACGAAAGCTAAAAAGAATGAAAAAAAGGTTAAAAGCAGGAAACTATTCCCAAACGATCATTGATGAACAAACAGAAAAACTCAAACAGCTGATTGCCCATGACAAGGAAAAGTACTTTTCTACTCAGCTACCTACCTTCATTAAAACATGCCCTGAGAAATTCTGGAGGCAGATAACTCCAGCTTCACGATCTCATGATACTTTCAAAGTAAATGGAATATGTGAGCGTGATGATGCTTTGGTGTCCACGGCTTTCAATGACTACTTCAAATCGGTGTTTTACGCAGGATGACAGCTCTCTTCCCTGCTATTCCGTGAATTTGCCTTCAATTCCTGATGTTGTGATTTCCGAGGCAGGTGTTCTCAATTTATTATTGAAGCTTGATGTAAAAAAATCTCCCGGACCAGATGACATTCCCAACGCATTCCTGAAGCGTTATGCAGAATGGTGTGCCAAGTACTTATGCATCTTATTTAACAAATCACTAAATGAAGGATCATTACCGGATGACTGGAGAACGGCAAGAATCAAACCAATTCACAAAACTGGAGACAAAGCATCTATTCAGAATTACCGTCCGATATCGTTAACATCTACAGCATGCAAGGTCTTGGAACACATCATTCATAAACATATAGCAGATTTTCTTGAACAAAACAATTTTCTAACTAATGCACAGCATGGCTTCAGACGAGGATTTTCCACTGCCACTCAGCTAGTACAAACTATACATGATTTTGCGCAGGCAATAAATGAAGGAAAGCAGACTGACGCTATATTTATGGACTTTAAAAAAGCATTTGATAAAGTTTCGCATAACAAACTTCTTCACAAATTAGGTAATGTACTAAAAAATGACAAATTACTTGCATGGATTACAGCCTACTTAAGAAACCGTCGTCAGTTTGTAGTAGTAAATAATTCCCCTTCCCCTCCAGTTCCTGTTGATTCCGGCGTTCCCCAAGGATCTGTTCTTGGGCCACTCCTCTTCTTGATTTTTATTAATGACATTGTCGATAACATCTCAGTTTCTGTTAGTTTATATGCTGACGATTGTGTATTATATGAAAAGATTACTACTACTGAGGACCAAGTACGGTTAAATAACGATTTCACTAAGATAATAACATGGTGTGACCAATGGCAAATGTGCGTTAATTATGATAAAACAGTGTTCATGCGTATAACCCAGAAAAAGAAGCCTCTTTTGTTTAACTATACTGCTAAAAACAAAGTTCTCTCTCAAGTGAATACTTACAAATACCTAGGTCTGCGGATCTGCAATAACCTCTCCTGGACAGAGCACATTGACAACGTTACAGCTAATGCCCTACGCAAACTATTTTTCCTCCGACGTGCTCTGAAGCTCGGCCCCCCCAGTGTACGTTCACTTTCGTATAACACTATTATTCGCCCTATGTTAGAATATGCCGTCATAATCTGGGATCCTTTCACTAAATCTAACATTGCTAAATTAGACAGAGTCCGAAAGAAAGCAGCACGGTTTATTTACAATTCATATAACCGCACATCTATCACTGCACTTCTTAATCAAAGTGGTTTGCTTCCAGTCTCTCATAGAAATCGCATCTGTCGTCTAAAATTTTTATTTCAGTTAATCAAAGGTCAGTACAATATTGACACATCCAATATTATATCGTTTTCCTCAGGGTACAACACAAGACAACGCCATGATTTTACAGTTACACCATTAAACGCACGAAATAACACCTTTAAGTACTCTTTTTTCCCCAGAACGATTACAGACTGGAATAATCTAACTAATGATGCAGTAACCCAAACTTCACTAAAAAGGTTTGAAAGCCACCTTTAACTTTTTTTATAATGTCGTACCGCTACATTTCTTTGTTTCATTGTTTCTTGATCTTAAATTGTTGATCAATTGTTCTTGATTGTTTGCTTGTTCCCGAGGTCGTTTTTGTTGTTTCCAGAATTTATGTATTGTGTGCCCACCCCTGCGAAGGTCTTGTAAAAGATCGCAGTATCAATAAATAAAAAAAAAAAAAAAAAAAAAAATAAACTGAATGTGAGCCCGTACTCATAAGTCACAGAACGATCTGAAATGAGCCTGGACTCACGACTCAGATCATGATATGAACGTGAGTACAGGCTCACTCACGATTCAAATCCCAATCTGAATGTGAGTCCGGACTCGCCCATGACTAAGATAATGATCTAATATGAGCCTGAGTGAGCTCGAGTGAGTCGACTCCTGAGTGAGTTCGCCGACCTATGGTTGCCTGTATTTGCCTGCCCCGCCTTCGGAATGCGGGTGCACTGAATGAACAAAACAGCATTGTTGCTGGAGCGCCCCGGGAGGCGAGTATTGGGTCAATTTACAGGTTACCTGTGCCGTGGCTACTGAGAAGTGTACCGTCCCTGCCCTTTATTGCAACCTCAATACTTTCGCCTCGTACAAGACGAAAGTCAGTGACCCATAGTAAGGAATAAAGGCAAAGGTAAGAAATGTCCTCACCAGCGATTTCCACTCTGGTGCGGAAATAGTCCAATCCCGGACAACTTTCTGTGGCTTTGCAGCGAAGAAGACTACGTAGGAAAGAGAAGGAGGTGGGCCCTTGTCCCCGTGCCACAACCCACGCTGGACGGTTTTCCACGAGGTGCTCACGTGTTCCTCAATCGGGCGAGATCTGAGTATGCTTACATTGACGACGTCGTCGCCCGCTGTCGCCACCGGGGGCGCAGAACGCTCGGAACACGACAGCGCCGCCCGTCCTGAAGCATACCACCACTCAGATGCTACGCATGCAGGCAGGAGGAGACCCCAACGATACGTCACCTCGCGCGGGAGTGCTCAGGCCTGGAGAGTAGCTATCGGCAGCACCGTCCAACTTGTATATCGACATATGAAGCCTGTATTCGGCCATGCGGGCGGCATAGAGAGACGCTTCCACGCTTCGAATGCGAGGCGGCCATAGCCGGAAACTATTAATCCTCCAATCCCGCCGTCCTAACCATCTGCGGCGTCGAGCCATCTCCACAATAAAGGTACTTGAATGGAATATATTGCGGGTTAGCAGTTCGGTTTAGCGCTGCGGAGCGGTGAAGTAGAGCGACAGGATTTGTCTGGCGCCTCGCTCCTTATGCGCTCTTGAAGGCAGCTGACGTCCGTCTGACGGTAATGCATATTAGTACCGGTGTCACACGGCCAGTTTCAATGGCCATCGAGTCGAGAGCATTCGAAGTTCTCAATCGCCATTTAACTCGAAGGAGCTGTTTCGCTGCTACACGGCAAATCTCAATTGCCATTGAAATGGTTCTCGTGACTTACGCCAAGATTGTGTGGCGCCACAATCGCAACATTTAATTCTGCGCAAATGACGAAAATATTTTATAAATCTATACTAAATGCTGAAATACACTTATATCAAATCACAGGAGGTATTTATTTGTTATTAAAGGCTAGCTGCGTTGTCTTGAAAGACATTGCCCTTTGTAGGATTTGCTATCGTAGTTTTGTAGTGCTCTGGCAACGCTGATACCGCTGGCGTTTCCATCTTTTGCGATGGCGAGTATAAAATTAATGCGCTTTCAACTTGATTCATACAATCTTAAAATTATTGCGCAGACTGCTTGATTAAAGTTTAGGAGGATAATGTTTGTTCATGCCCTTGTGCCGTGAATGTATCGGGTACGAAAGTGCGCTTGGCGGCGCTCGAAGCAACGCAAGCAACCTTGGGCAGCGTTCGAAATCCCTCGAAATCTCCACAGAGTTCTGCACTGCTCCGTTGACTCGATGGCCGTTGAAACGACCCTGTAGCAGCGCTCGATCGCCCCTGAGTCGATAGACTATCGGCTCGAGAGCCTTCGAAATGCCCGTGTGACAGGGTATAAGGGACCCCTGCCTCTCTTCCTTTCCTAAAAGAATGAGTACTTTCTAGGGACGGAACTTTTTGGCCGCTATCAGTTGGAGACCAAGCCTGGTCGGGAAGCTGACTGGTAAAGCTAGCACGAGCTTTCGGAATAAAAGATGAAATTTGGAGGGCCGGCAGGCCTCAGGGCACAGTTCTGCTGGCCGCGGTCCGCGTGTTTGAGACCCCTGCTATAGTGCATAGTTGCTGGTCATAATTAACAATTTTTTCTCAAAATTTTGACAGTGGGAACTCAGTCTGGTTGCCTCTTGGAACCCCTACCGGTACTCAGACATCAAACAATGGTTGTTTAGTTGAATAATTATTCAGCTATTAATTGCTTTCTCAGTATTTTCGAAGCAAAGTAGAATTGATATTAACCTATTGTTATTGCATCAGTACCTCTTTTGTGCTTAAAGCAGACTTTTGCTGTTTTTACTTTACGAGGTAAAATTTCTGCAACCAACGCCTTATTGGTTAAGCGACAAAGTTTAGACGACAGAAGGCACACTATCTATTAATCTCATCTGCACTGCGGGAAACACTGGAATGGAAGGGAACCAGCAACCATGCTGCTCTGCTGCTCGCGCCTGCCTCCTCTTTCCAGCACGACTCAATCTAATTCAGCCCCGATCCAGTAATCCGAAGCGATCTAACATTTTACACCACTTATGCTGAGCACCTCGCTTATCACAGGGGCTGACATATACCCATAACTGCGCACTTCATTCAACAGGAAGGACGCGGTGTGCCTGCGCCGCATCCAATCACTCACTTTCCCACATCTCTCTCAACGCATCGCTTCTGTCCACCGCGCTATATCTCTTCATGCCCTTTCTGCCAGCAGTACCCCAGCCTGTCATGTCACATGGGAATGCACTGCCAGCCCCCACCTTATCCCCTAAGTATACCTCTTACCCCTCAACAGATGCCAGCTGGGAGAGGCGCTGATCACTACAGGGCGCGACAATCAGCCGTGACTGATTGAGAGCTGATTCGACCCCAACGGGGGCTCTGAACTAAGGGCCCCACGGCCCCTACCCTATATCCTTTTTCCTCTTACTTTACACGCACGGTGAGCTCATCCCATTTTATTCCATCGTTTCCAAGGGGAGATCAACCTAGTCTCGACAGGTCTGCTCCTCCGGTGGTAGTGTTCCTTGTGGCTTTTAGTGCGGTAGCACCACTAGGAGCATTTTCTGATATCTGGCATACGTACGCTTCTGGAGCCTACTCTGTGGCAGGCGGCCCATCGGGTTGTGGGCAACTTGCCAGGTGTGTACACAGGCCTTCACCTGGGTGAAGGCCTTCAAGGTAAATTACTTCAGGGTAAAAAACTTTAGGGTAAAGGCCTTATAGAGGTCAAATACCTTTCGGTCAAATGCCTTTATAGGTAAGACCTTTAGAATAAAGGCCCTTAGGTCAAAGGATGTTTTCGCATTCACTGCACGTAAGGACTTCAAGTGTCCCCCGTAAGTAGTGCTACTGCACGATATTCCGCGATTAGCCGTTCTAAACCGCTGGCCTTATTTCCCATCTCGCATTCGCTTTTACCTTTGGGTGCGCCAAATTGAATTGAATTTGAAATGAAAGTTTATTTCCTAACATACAGCAAATGGGCCTCGGACGAAAAGCTACACGGGTAGCTTGAGAGATGTAGCCCCGGTAAAGGCAAAGCAGCAGAACATGTGCACATTCAAGGCAAACATACATATAGAGAATAGAATCATGCAGCATGGAAAACATGCAGAACAAGAGAAATACGTGTGGTCATGAAACAAGCAAATCAGATTTAGGACAGTAATCAATGGTTAGTAATCGTCAAGGAGTATGCAGACAACGTGGCTGAACCTGAAAAATAGTGAGTATACTCATGACAAATTGCTCACCTAGCCAAAGAACAGAAAGATTGTGCGGCATTAATGAAATATAACTTAAAGGGGGCGGAAAAGATGTTTGGGTTGTTTATGCTGTCATGATTTAGTCTGTATGGTAAATCGAAACCAAAGCTCTGGTTTCCGTATGTAGTCTTCGTTCGAGGAACATCCCACATTTGTTTGCTTCTGGTGGGAAAACGTTTCTCATATGGCTGAAGTCCAGAAAGATTCTTCAGGAAGTCGGAGGAGCAGTGTGGTAAGAGTCTAAGTAAGTGCAACAAGCGATACTCAAACGTGGTATGCACGCGGTGAATCCTACATTGTAGAAATTAAGTTTCCATGTGTTCCCATGTCTGCGCCAGCAATCAGTCTAATTGCTTTCTTTTGGAGAGCAATCATGATGTTCAGATTTGTTTTGGACGTTGTACCCCAAACAACGCGACAATAGCTCACGTGCGAGTGAAATATAGCGTGGTAAATAAGAAGCTTGTGCTTTGTGGAAAATTCGTTCTGAAGTCTCGAGAGGAACCCTACAGAACTAGTAAGCTCACTTTCGATATGCATCATACGCTCAGACCATCTCATTGGAGAGTCGAAAACAACGCCGAGCGATTCAAACTTGTCCACAATTTCGATGAGGTTATTTTCTAACTGCAGGGTATTGTTTGCAATAACATCCAGGCTAAGGAACCGAAAAAAGACAGCTTTGGTCTTGCTAGAATTAATTACTAAACCATTTGCTTTGGACCATTTATGGAGAGAAGCAAGAACCAGATTTCCTCTATTTATTAGTTCACCGGAATAGGGGCTTTTCAACTTAATACTGTTTCATAACGATTGGGTTGGGCCTGGTATACAGTGCTACAGGCTGAGGCACTCATTATTTTTACTTTTTATTTCCGTTTACCCGAGCAAACCACCTCTTTTCATGATTGTCACATTCCTATGTTCAGCTACTTGTGAAATATCAGGCAGTGAGTCAGACGTGAGCAGGGTCCCTGGGGCATTCTGTTCAAGTTAAGGAGCTTATATTTCGCGCTCCCGTTGCGGAAGTTCAGGATTTAAACACTGGATGGGGCAGTGTACCAGCAGCCCGTGATTTCGCGAGAAACTCGGACAGCATGTATGCTTAGTCTTGCAATAGATGGCGGCACTGACGGCGTGCTCATGACTGAATCGCTTTATACATGTTCGCAGGAATTTTCGTAGATTGAGTTCCCGCCACTGATTGGAGCTGCTTGTCTACACGTCCTCATGCAAGATGCAAGCTATTTTCGCACGAATGGAAATGGAAGAGATGAACGAGGTAGTCATTTCATTTAAAATTGCGCTAGGTCTCCTCATCTGATATTCAATTTCTTCGTTTTCCATGTAAGGAGCCCTTTATTCACATTCAGTTGTTTGTTTCATTTTATCACTTTTTTTAGGGGGGGGGGGGGGGGGGAGGGGTTGATTCCTATGCTTACCCAATACACTGTATTTTTTCGTTTTCTATTGTAATGAAGGGAGTGGTCAGGAGCACTTCCTGTGGAAACACTGGATAGTTTTGTGAAGGTCAAACATAGAATTTTCAGTGTAAAGGATGCCAATCCAGAATCGAAACATACACTGGTGTGTTGGGCTTGTGTGGTGTGGCGCGTTCGATACCCTGTTTATCTATTAGCCACCCTGTGCAGGTTTTGTATCGTTTCTTCATTCACGGCAATACACCTGGAGGTGCTAATTTATCTATGAACTAACTGAAATTTTGTACTTTGAGGTGCCGCCCGAAAGGAACGCGAAAAATAGAACACACAGGGCGAGGAGCCCCAACCTCGAGAAACAGTGAACAATAAAAAGAACTTTTAGCTGTCTGTGACCGGCTGACGTACCTTCCAGCCTGTATGCCTGTATAGTTGTGAGCACGTTAACGGTAACAAAAAGGTTGCTAGCTTGCAACCTCGAAACGTAAAACGCCGTCCTCTTTGCAAAAAGAATTACTTGCATCTTGCATGAGGACGTGTAGACGAGCAGTCCAATCAGTGGCAATAACAGGATCTATACGAATTCCTGCGAACATGTATAGGAAAATTCACACGACGGTGCACAGTGCACAGATGCACAGTGCTACATTCCTCCGCACTCGCCATACCGTCCCTCCTCCTTACACGGCAACCACGTTCCGGATAACTGAAACTGAAATTGAAAGTTTATTTCTCCACATGGATTACAGTGGGAAAAGAGACACCGGGCAAAAAGCTGCGTAATGCAGCTTGAAGTAACACCAAGTGCCCCAAGAATACGTTGACAGCAGTGTGCTTCGCGAACATCAGGCTTAAGATAAGCTTAATATCCCCACCAGAACAAAGAAAGAAAAAGGACACCAACAGTATAACCCTGATCGCGTACACAACAAAAGAAATGCACATAAATAATAGGAACGACATACATTGCAATACACCAAACCTACAATACAATACAGTACACCAAAGTTCCCGTGGTAAGCCCTGCAACATTCTCGCTACGCCCTCCTCTTCTCGCCGTACCTTCCTCCTTCCACAGCAACCCTTCTTCCCATTCTAGGGTAACTAAATCCGGTTGGTTCCCATGGTAACCACGTACCGGTTGCGCCTTTTTATACCCTCGCCATACCCTCCTCCTTTCAGGGTAATCATCCTCCGGTGGGGGATTTGTCCGCTCCCACTACACCCTTCTTCTTTCGCGATAGCCTCCTTCCGGACAGCTACCGTTGCAACCATCCTCTGGTTACGCATTACCACGATCTCGCCATTCCCTCCTCCGTTCACGGTAGCCGTCCTCGTCCTTCAAGGGTAAATACCTTTCAGCGTGGCTTCCGGAGCAACCGCCGACCGGTTGCGCCTTTTTAAGCTCTCGCCATGCCCTCCCCCTTCCAGGGTAACCATCCCCCGGGTGTAGATTCTTTTTCTCTCGCCGCACTGCCCTCCGTGCACTGTAACCTCCCTCCGGTCACGCCTTCTTACGCTCTCTCCACACCCTCTTCCTTCAACAGAAACCACCTTCAGGTCGGTTCCCGATGTAACAACCCTCCGGTTACCTCTTTCCACGTTCTTTCCATAAAGCTTCCTCCCATGGTAGCTCTTCTCGTCCTTCCAGGATAACTATCCTCTGGGTGGGTTCCGTCGCAACAGCCGACCGGTTGCACATTCTTGCGCTCTCGCCACACCGTCTCCCTTCCACAGTCACCATCCTCCAGTTGGGGATTCCTGTTCTAAAGTCATACCTTCTTCCTTGCACGGTAACCACCCCCGAGTGGTTCCCCATGGCAACGCACCCACCGCTCACGCCGACGACTACGACACACTACGACCTACTACTACTGCCACTAATACGATGCGAAACTCAGGAACCGGCGCCTGAGAGCTACGGCTGTAATAAAAAAACAGAGGTAAAGTCAATCACATATAATATTCCTCGAAACGGGACGAGATCCGTCGCTCTCTGTAGTACCAGTTCCCTTATATATCTCATCCGAGAATCGGTCGTCAGTTGCAGTGGGCTGAAGCGAACTTTAAGCGCTTTACGGTGATTGCGAAGGTCGCTCAGCTGCTTGCAGGGTTGACTGTGTGGAGTCGGCTGTAGATAGCAAGCATTGTGGCCGCCGGATCCTTCTAGCCACACACTCCACCGGAAGAACCACAAGCTAGAAGGTGCTGCCCGTGTGCTCATATTCCAGACAGCAAGTACTTGTCCCTGCTATTTGACTAAGTATTAGTAAGGGCTTAGAAGACAGCAGTGTCTTTCCCGTACTTGCTGGTTTACGAACTCGCACAAAACCTTCGTGCTGGAACTTCGGAGCCTTTGAAGCTTAGTTAACGTTTGGAATAGGCCTTTTATTGAACACTACTTCACTTCAGCACACACACGCAGCTGATAAACGGTCATGGTAGATTTCAGGAAGAAATCCTCGGATCGCATGCCCACACTGTCACCTGGATCATGGGCTGGCGGAGATGAAACAACACTGCAAGGTGATATTCCTGTAGTAGAGCGTGGAGCAGCTCGGCATACTGCCAAACACTTCACGGCGGCCGAAGAAAGCTGAATAATGTCGTTCAGTCTTTGATTAATCCTTTCGACTAAAACCACTGGCTTGGGGGAGTAAAAATGTTTGATGCCCCTCTGCTTCATGCAACTTTCAAATACTTCAGATCTAAACTAGGATTTATTGTCCGAAACAAGCTCTTTCGGGCAACCTTAACTGCTGAATACAGCACACAAAAAGTCGACGATAATGTCTGGCGTCACTGCAGTGGCGAAGAAAATCTATGGCAGAAATTGCGAATTGCAGACCACTTTCCGGCGCCAAGTTGAGGAAGCCTACAATGTCGATTTTGCGGTGGCAGTTCCGGGAGCTCAACAGGCGGCAGTTGTGCATCGGCTGGCTTAGGAGACTTATCTGAATTGTTACACTCATGGAAACTTCAGGCTGCTTGTTTCACCTCTCTCTCCACTGGTGGCAACCAACATTTTCATCGAAGCATCGAAGCATTTCCTTGGTTTTTCAGGAGCGCTTAACTAAGACATTCAAGATCTACACCCCCCGCTTGTCGGTAACTCTCCCCTACGGCAACATTTGCAAATGGGCTACATCTATTCCAAACAACAGACTGACCGCCGACTAGAAGATGGTTCTAGAATTCTTTTCAAATTTTCTTGGATACACTCTAACTTGCTGCTTATGCGCGCGCTTCACACTATAATGCTGCATAACAATAGTGTAAGGACACTACAGAACTTTCCTCGGGGCAGTGCGTGTGACCGCGAACAAAACCTGACTGCATGAATGTCTCAGCGATATTAGTTCCCTTCCGACTTTGTCGGATGGGTTCGATTGCATGGCGGATTGATGTTTTAACTTCCTGGTTGAGGTCACTGATGGTATGAAGACAACAGCAGGCAAATATAGGCTTGGTTTCCCAATTTAGGGAAGGGTACGAAGGAAGGAGTGAACGCACAGGTGAAGCAGGTTCAGCGTGTCACCTCTTAGTGAAAGTTCTTGGCGATCGGAGATAGGCTTGCTCGAGAGAGAGAGAGCAATAAAACGCTTTTTTCAGAGCACAACACTCAGGCACTCTAAGCATGTTTGAGTAGGCAGCAGAGCAGCATCGGCTACAGAGTCTGCCAGGGTGGTTGAACTAATCAGGTTCTTGGCTTTGTATCCATGAAGCGGAAGTTAATTTCTCACGAGGCTGAAATTTCTTGGGTATTTTCTCCGTGTCTTAAACCTTGTATTAGGAGTAAATGTTGGGATTTGTAATTCTGCTTACAGCTTGCGGAAGATTCCATGGAATGGGTGTTGTTTGTAATGGCCACTCTTTTTTTCTTGGTCGTGTTATGTTGTACCTGCTTTGCAGCTACCTGTGATGCCAGTAAATGGGACGCTTATGTTTTGTGAGTGACCTCGTTAGCACTCAGTTATGCAGTAATTACCTACCGGTTTATCGAGCACTTGACGAGAACGGTTTTAATAAGCTGCGGTCCGTAGAAAAGAGACAGGGAGGAGAAAAGGGGAATGAGTGTGTTGAAAAAAAAATCGAGAAGTAGCTTGAGGAGCTCTGTCAGAATAAGTTTTTCTGTCGCTGTTGATTCACTTTCTGTAAACTGTATTTTTTAAGGAATTCGCGATGTCATTGTCTTGTCACCCCTGAGTCCCGGCTTTGTACGCACACAGGATGAAGATTTTTCGCTCTTGTTAAGTAACTTTCGGCACCAGAGTGTCTGACTTTCTGTACCCAACCATCGCGGTTGAACAGCGTGTATGCTGGTGTTTCTGGCCAGGTTAGAAGAGTAAGCGTAGCTCCGCGAGAACCCCCCCCCCCCCCCCTTCTCGTGAACTGCATACCGTGTGAATTACCTCCCCACACAGTGAGCCAGGGTCCGGTCGCTGATGCCGCGCGCAATTTCCCAGTTGGGCCACGCGAGCCGCTCGCTAATTGGCTCCCACCCGTGCTCTTCCCCCACACTTTGCTCCGCCGCTTGCTTTGCCTTTGGCTTCACTGCGGCCGTTGTTTTGCGAGCTGATTACGACAGGTTGGTAAACGGGCTCCCGCTGTATGCATAGCGCACGTGCCCCACGCGGACGCACGCACGCACGCACGCACGCACGCACACGTGCGCACACACCCCTTTATCCGCTTTGTTGCTGTTCTCCGCTCTCGCGACTGTACGGCGCGTTTAGTTCGGCGTGTTTGGCGAGCGCAAACTCGGAACTGGTGTTAAGTTTGCGGACGCTGCGAGGAATTAAAGTTACTCGCTTCTTATCTTACCTCGCGGGTGCCTTGGCCCTATTCAGCTTTATACACAAGGTTTAATCCTCCCCCCTCTTTGCCTGTACTGCTAAAGAATAACAAGTCCGCTCGCGCTGCGTCCGGAAACTGTCTCTCGCTTACGTAGTGAGGTATGTACCAGACATAGATATGGGCCGTTTAGCCAAGGTTTATGCACATTTTAAATCCGTAGTTTGCTTCCCAGGAAAGACAACTAGTTTGTCCAGGACGCGTGGCTACAGTAATGATGAAGGACAGTTTAGCCTCTATTACACTCTTACGAGCCTACGGATTACTGCAGGACTCATTTGCTTAACTCTAACCGAGCGTATATTGCTTCCCCAATGGTCTTGTTGGCCATTGCTGCTTTGTCGCGGCCAGAAGAAGCCCAGTGCTTGGCGCTTCCAAGGCGCTCGAATAACTTTCCTAGGCAAGACTCCAGCGTTTTGCCACGTTTTGCCGAGAAGTTGCAATGGTTTTCGCCTTGTCTGCGACTGGCCGCTACTTCAGTGGTACCTAGTCGTTGACGCTTGCCGTTTCGCCTCACATGGATAAACGCCCGTAACCTCCGTCCGAAAAAAACTCGTTTTTTTTTAGGTTCGAGCCTCCACGGAAAACGTGCAAGCTGGGTGATAAGGGGCGTCTCGGGTGCCTGTGCCTGGGCCCCCCTCAAAACTAGCCATTTCATCGCATGGGAAAAGCTGGTCCTCCAAGAAAAAAATCACAAACTCCTGAGGAGGAATAAAGAAACTGTGGCTGGATGGAGAAACCTTTGCGCGCCTTTACGAAAATTGGTCCCAGTTCTGGCGCTTCTTCTGTTCTGTCCGTCATTCTCCGTGCGTCAGCGTTCTCCATGTTCCTCCACCGTCAAACGCGGAGAAGATTACTGGAGAGTGCTGGTTATTTGCTCCACCGTTGACCTTTCTTGTTCATAATTTCTTCCTCTGAAGTTCTGTAAACACCCGAGGTCAAAAAAAAAAAGCGGTTGTCCCGTTCATCTTCTGTCCCTTGTCTGTGTTCTTTGTCGCGCTACAAGCATCCCCTCAAGTAAAATTATCACACTCGCCCCAGCAAAAAGTATTATTGAAAAAAAAGGCAGCAGATGAAAAGTCGTTTCCTCGTACTTTCTTTCTTCAGTTAAGTGAAATCAAAGCAGCTGTCTAAGTGGCCTTGCACAAGATAACGGCTGTTATCTAATACTCTTTAAAATGAAACAATTCGGTTCCTATTGAAATTATTTGTTAGCAAATGGGAATTATTTTACCGAATGTGTTGCACGGGTCAATACGCAGTGGGAATGGTTCAGAGCTGAAAGTATGGTAGCAGGAGTGAGGGGATTGCTCTTCGGAGCAAAGTGAGTGTCAGGTTTGCCTTGAAAGAGGAAGGGTGCAAATAATATTTCAACGCGAGACAAGATTAAAAAGCTAAATATTTGTGACCAAATCCGTGCTGCGCCTAGCTTACCTCACTGCAGGAATGGATGTGTGCTCTTCAATTTCTTCATCTAATCCACACAAGGAGCCAACCACACAAAAACTATCGCACACGAAGAGAACAAACGCGGACACTACAAGCACGCGCGAA